>NC_069404.1:103701155-103716155 GCF_026875155.1 Cherax quadricarinatus
TTTATATTTGAAAATTGTAAAAAAAGTAGATCTCTTTTTAGCAATACAATTTGAACGTTGATCTCTTTGGACCCTTTAAGGGTTAAGAGTGAGTAGAAATAGCAATAAACCCAGTGCATTAGTGCTATAGTCTTGATACTTATGTTACTAAAATTACAATACATTGGACCCCCCCACCTTATGAACGTATCGCCTTACGTTAAATCCGCCATACGAAGCATTTTAACGCAAAAATTTTGCCTCGCCTCACGATAAAAAAACTCGCCTTAACGTGATTCGTCCGGACGCATCCCACGCATGGCCTCTAGCTGCCCGTAGGTGCCAGTGTTTACAAGCCAGCCAGTGCGGTCGCATCTAAGCACACATTCGGTACATTTCATATTATCACAGTGTTTTTAGTGATTTTTAACTGCAAAATAAGTCACCATGGGCCCCAAGAAAGCTCTAGTGCCAACCCTGTGGGTAAAAAGGGTGAAAATTACTATGGAAATGAAGAAAGAGATAATTACTAAGTACGAAAGTGGAGTGCGTGTCTGGAGCTGGCCAGGTTGTATATTAAACCCCAATCAACTATCGCTACTATCTAGCCAACAAAACGGCAATCAAGGAAGCTGTTCTTGCAAAAGGTGCAAGTTTGTTTTCGTAACAGATCGCAAGTACTCGAAGATGTTGTGAGACTGTTATTGGTGTGGATAAACGAAAAACAGAATTGCAGGAGATGGCAATCTCTCAAGGATCATATGTGAAAAGGCTAGGAAGTTGCATGACGATTTAATTAGAAAAATGCCTGCAACTAGTGGTGATGTGAGTGAATTTAAGGCCAGCAAAGGTTGGTTTGAGAGATTTAATAGAATCGTAGTGGCATACATAGTGTGATAAGGCATGGTGAGGCTGCCAGTTTCAAACCAAAAAGCGGCTGAAAAATATGTGAAGGAATTCAAGGAGTACATAGACGGTGAAGAATTGAAACCTGAAAAGTGTTTGTGACGAAACAGGCCTGTTTTTGGAAGAAATGCCAAGCACGACCTACATTAACTCAGGAGGAAAAGGCACTCCCCATGACATAAGCCTATGAAAGACAGGCTTACTCTTCTGATGTGTGCTAATGCTAGTGGTGATTGCAAAGTGAAGCTTTATTGGTGTATCACTCTGAAACTCCCAGAGCGTTCAGGCAAAAACAATGTCGTCAAGGCTAATTTGTGTGTGCTGTGGAGGGTAAACAGTAAGGCATGGGTCACTAGGGACTTTTTCTATGGCTGGTTACATCATGAATTTGCCCCCAATGTGAAAAATTACCCTAATTGGAAAAGAAATTTGACCTTAAGTGCCTCCTGGTATTAGACAATGCTCCTGGTCATCCTTCAGACTTGCAGAGCGATTTTCTGGGGACATGAGCTTCATTAACCTGAAGTTTTACCTGGAGAGAGTTCCGGGGGTCAGCGCCCCTGCATGCCCGTCTGTGACCATGCCTCCTGGTGGATCAGAGCCTGATCAACCAGGCTGTTACTGCTGGCTGCACGCAAACCAACGTACGAGCCACGGCCCGCTGGTCAGGAACCGACTTTAGTGCTTGTCCAGTGCCAAGCTTGAAGACTGCCAGGGGTCTGTTGGTAATCCCCCTTATGTATCCTGGGATGCAGTTGAACAGTAAGGTCAAGTTTTTGCCTCCTAATACCACTCCTCTCCTGCAGCCCATGGACCAGCAGTCAGTTTCAAACTTCAAAAAAATCTACACAAAAGCTATGTATCAAAAGTGCTTGAGGTGACCTCAGACCACTCAATTGACAAGAGAGTTTTGGAAAGATCACTTTAGTATCCATAGTTGTGTAAACCTTATAGGTAAGGCTTGGGAGGGAGCGACTAAGAGGACCTAGAAACTCTGCTTGGAAGAAACTGTGCCACAATGGTGTAGAAAGGGATTTTGAAGGGTTTGAGGCTAACCCTGAGAAGCATATGCCAGTTGTGGAATCCATTGTGGCACTGGGGAAGTCCTTGGGTTGGAGGTTAGTGGGAAGGATGTGCAAGAGTTGGTGGAGGAGGACAATGAAGAACTAACCACTGATGAGCTGCAAGATCAATCTTCAACAGCAAGAGGCCAGACCTGAGGAAACTGCTTCAGAGGAGGGGAGAGGAGAAATTGAGGAAGTGCCTACTTCAAAGATTAAGGAAATGTGTGCAAAGTGGGTTGAACTGCAAACCTTTGCAGACGAAAATCACCCTGACACAGCTACTGCAAGCCGTGTTGGCAACCTGTAAAATGACAATTTTATGGCCCATTTTAGGAAAGTTTTAAAGGAACGGGGGGGGTACAGAGCTCTAGGGACAAAATTTTGTTGTGCACAGAGATCCATGACTCTCAAGGGGTCCTAGGGCTTTAAAAAAAGGGGGAAAAACCCCCGGAAAAGGTTTTCTACCGCAAGTCCTAATAACCCACACACCCCCTCCCCCACCCCATCAATCTCACCAGATCTTCAAAAAAGGGGTAAGTGTCATTTTTCTATTTTTAGTAAGTAGAAGGCTTTCTCTTCATTTTTGGTGTATTAAAATTAATATTTCATGTGTAATATCGTAAGGGGGGGGGGGTCCACGTATTTAAAAATTTCAATACTGGTTTATCATTTTATCGGTGCCCGGTGGCCTGGGGGCTAAAGCCCCCCCCGCTTCACACACGAGGGCCCGGTTCGATTCCCGGGGGGGTAAAACATTCGCACTTTCCTTACACCTGTTTTGTCCTGTTCACCTAGCCAAATGGGTCCCTGGGTTATCACGGTGGGGGTCGCATCCGGGGAAAAAAAATTTAAGGCCCCTGGAATAAGTTAACAGTCTGATGACGACTGACTTTTTTGGGTTACCTGGGGGCAAACCCTGGGGGTTTAAAAAAACCCCGAAATCTTATTTTTCTTCTTATAAAACCCTATTTTTCCAACATTGTTAGGCAAATTGTACAAAAATTACGATTTGAACAAGTTTATAATGGCCATAATTAGTTAACCCTTAAACTGCCAAACAACCTCCGTTGACATGCTAGCTTTCCACCTTGATTTTCTCCTTTTAAAAGCATTTTAAATTGGGACATAGATCTATTTTCGAGCCTACGGACATCAACATGATCTATTTGGACAGTTAACCCTAAACGCCCAAAACTACATATACTTCTCTCGCGTAGGGCCCCAAACTTTTTAATACTTTTCTTTTGCTTCTTTCAACATTGGCACAAAGGCCTATCGCCTAGACAAAAAGAATGGGTGTGCGCACTCAGTGTGTGCAACATGAAACAAATTTTGGGACCCTACTTCCCACATACTCTTTTTTTCCAAAAAAAAAAAAAAAGTTTTTTTCTCTAAAAATATTCGGGGCACGCGCAGGTGAACATATATAATTTGGCCCTTTTAACCTTTCGGGGCCACCCTAGATCTATGGTTTCACGTTGAGTGCCAAAACCCATAATTACAAAAATTTTTCTAGCGCCGTAAAATTTTAGCGCAAAACGCCAAAGCCTACAGTGAGAGAAGGGGTCTGCTGTGGGGTGCGCCATAAACAAAAAATCTAGGCCCCGCATACATTGGGGGAACGCCGCTCAGTTACCCTTGTTCACCATGCCTCGTCCAAGTCAGCTTCACCCCCCCGGAAAATTGGGACTCTCCTTTTCCTGTCTGATATACTGACATTTGGGGAAGGGAAAATAAAAGAAAATTCTACGGTTTTTGATCATTAGGACCGAAAAGAATGACCAGGATATCGAAAAGGCAAAAAACCCTGAGATCCTCAACCTTTCTCCCTCTGTTGGGGCACCGTGACTCGGTCTTTTGTTCCTCATGCAAAGAAAACTAATATTTTAGCGGGCCAGGCCCTGATTTCAGAATGATGATATAGTGACTGGATGTGATTTTTTTGCGCTCGACGATCATTTCGAGTATGTAGTGAGGAATCATATTCACCATAAAGCGTCGTATGTTCGCTGCCGCATGCCTCGGGTATGACCCTATGCGTCCCGGGGGACGGATACACCCCGGGAGTACATCCCGGAGTACATCCCAGGCCCTACCCATTTTGGGGAGTAAAGTGGGGATGAGGGCTACATTTGGGCATGGAAAACCCACGGCACTTTGGGATGGTGTTAGTGGGTGGTAGTGGCACCGCCAGCGTGACTCCCAGCCCACGCGGGGACCCACGCTGCTGACTCGCGTTCAAGGAAAAAGCGGAGCGCAGCAACCACCCACCACAACCACCCGCCAACCAGCCTATGATTCCAGTATCCACCAGCAAACCGTTTGGGATTGGAAAGCAAAACCCCCAATTTTTTCCCCAAACCTCACCATTTTGGATGACTCTCAAATGGAAAATTTACCTATTTTGTCCCCTTGGGAAACCCACGGCCAATGAACTGGAATTCTTTAATATTCTTTGACCACCATTGAGGGAAAAATTATTGTCAGGGAAAGAAATAATTTTTTAGACACCATGGCAAATAATCTATCACCACAGTCAAGACTACACGGGGGAAGAGACACTGTTGCAGAAAAGTATTTGCTTTTTGCAACAATAAAACTTAGCCTCATGGTTTTTAAAAACAAATATAAAAGCATACGGCCCCCAGATCGCTAATTTCTACCCCGCTTCATGAATCATACCAGTAACAGGTTTTCTTACTCTACTATGTTGCACTTCTCTACAAAACCAGGGCCCGACAGAATACAGGTTATACAAGAATTAGAAATGTTTTTTTGTACATCCCCAAAAAAAATTCAGGGAAAACTTTTTATCCATTCAAGAAACTTGAAAATTGACGAGTCTTTGATTTTGTTCAAAAGGGAGACTGTCATTCAAGCATTAAAAAGAGCAAGGAAACGCTTTTTAAAAAACTGTTTGTACTCTGTGATTGTGAAGTGGCTGGTGTTTTATATTTTTGATACACAGGATAAAACATTGAAAGATACCAAATTTATTGAGTACTCAGGTGACGTAGTGAAAACATATGGCACCTTTTCTTGGTAAGGGGCATACATTATAACCATAAATGGTACACAAGCCCCTTTCTCAGTGATTCATGCAGTGAACAAGACAGATTGTGTGGCACAGTGCGTTTTAAAACGTAAAAATATGCCCCGGCTCAACGCAGGGGCTCGGGTGATGACGTGCAGGTGTTTACTGCCAATGACATCATGGCCTTACGTGGCAGACAAACGGGTTCACATTGTTGACAAACCCTTCACCTAAGAAATCAAACATGGCAAAGTTGATCGAGTGACTAATGAACGTATTCAAAACCATGCAGGATTGATTATACACAAAACATGCATTTGGGTTTACAAATTGACATGCAATGGTTTTGTTGACTGTTTTCGTAAAGTTTCAAGTGGGACATGAAACTTTCTTCCATCTCATGGGCTTTTAATGCCAATGCATATACAGTAATATGTACCAAAAAAAGACGGCAACAGACCACCGTAGGTGAATTTTTTTGTCTGTTTCAGCAACTCATAATGAAATACCAGGGAAAAACACCTGCATACAACAAGGGCCTCGAATTCTTTAGGATATACCCAAGCGTTTGAGGAGGAAGGGGAACATTTCATAATACAACTTCCTTCAATCAGAAGAAATTTGCTAAAAATGCATCCTGTGACAAAAAAACACGGCAACAAAGACCCCAAAGACACTCGGTTTTTTTTGGGGGGGGGGGGGGGGGAAAGTAAGGGTTCCCCCCTGTGCATGGTGCCTTTTTCAAGGATTCCACAAGCTCCGCAGTTTTTAAAAACCCGTCCCCTGATTTAAAAAATGAAAAATTTTGAAGAACATTAGTATTAACAAGATTTTTTCATGTTTTTTTAATAACAACATGGTAAACAAAAATATGATAATAACTTTAGTGGGTTTTTTGTGTTCAATACAGTGATTTTTTAAAATATACATTTTAAAACAGATTTGGGCTTTTCGGCCCCCAAAAGTTTTGTAGAAAAGAAAAAAATTGGGAAAAAAAAAAGAAAAAAATGTAAAAACCGAAAATAATGTAATGCGCGTATGTGGAATCGTCGAGTTGCCGCCACCCACAATTTTTTAAAACTTCTTTGGCACGTATCTTGTAATTTTGATCAGAATTTTTTTTTTTTTCTTATTACCTTACAAAAAATCTCTTTAATTCTGTAAGAAAAAATAATTTTTTTTTTTTTTTCAAAATTTCTTGGACACTGGAGCACCACTTCAGATTCTGGCCTTGGACCCTCAAGGGGTTAAGGGATAAGGGTTAATAACACCCTCAAAGGTATGGAGTTGCTCAAGTTACTTCTGTGATATGTCTCTTTCCACTTTACTAAGAAACTGCTGAGTAACCTATATAATGTGCTAATCTCTGTTATTTTTTTAGTTCCTCCTGAAATGCATAAATGCATGAGAGTGCTCGGGTGTTTTGTCCTGTTAATATTTTAATTCTTGAAATAAGGTCAATTCAGTTTTCCCTACAAATTCACCAGGAGCTGCTTTCCTAGAGGATCATGAAAGAAGTAACCAGGAATAATACAAAAAAAGGTCTCTTAAAAGTTTTTTTCAGATATAGGTTCATTTTATACTTCAGTGCACATCTCTCTTTATTATATATATAACTTTTATTTTAAGTCATCAGAAATAAGCAGAATAATAAAAAAAATTTAAGCATGGGAAAGCAAGTGAGCCAGAAAAATACTGGATAATTGGGTCTGAATTTTTCACTGGTTTCCCACTACTTAACATGTTGGACAGTTGAACTCCACTAATGTGGCAGCCATCAAATTTGTAGAACTGTATAGTAAAGCTTTGTCATTCACATAACTATATTATTTGTGGGATCCCATCCACAAACTCCTCTTTGATTGTGAATATGATAGTATACTACAGTACCAACAAGCTGATAAGTAAGACACGTACAACAGTTAGGTGTATTTATTCCAAAACATTTCTCCTACACAGTAATCTTCTTCATTCAAATACAGAGGAGAAAAAAAAGATACAGAGGAGGCAGCAGAAGCAGTAGAGATGTAAAGACAATGTAGTCAGTCTATCACCCTGGAAAACAATTTTGAGGTAGTCAGTCCTTCAGCCTGGAGAAGTTCTGCTCCATAGTCTGGAACAATGTTCCAGGTTATTGAGCAGAACTCTTCTCCAGACTGAGGGACTGAAGCAAAACTTTTTGGAATAAAGATACCTAACTATTGCACATGTCTTATCATCATCTTTGATTATATATTGGTAGAGAAAATCAAGTAATCTTACAAGTTGTGTGTTAGTGGATCTTATCTTTCATGGGAAACTGATATTCTTTGCCTTATCTAAAATTAACTATAGAGAACAGTTGTATTCTTAACCTTACACAATGCCTCTCTAGCCTATTAATGTCTATTATTATTCATTTTGTGTGGGGCTTTTCATAATTGTATCAGTACCACATTCATCTATGTCAGATCAGCCGTGCTGTGTAGTTCAATGGGCTGCCAACAGCAATAGTCCGGCTGAGGGGGTGTGGGTGGGTGTGAGTTGGACCTGACTAGCTTGTGCTGCTGGGTCTGGTGCCATGCTCCATCCTTGAGTGGAGGTGACCAGACTGGGTAGGTCATTGGGTAATCTGGGGGGGGGTCATTGGGCTAATCCCGGGGGGGCGAGGACATGGACCTGCTCTGCAAGGGTCAGTAGGCCTGTTGCAGTGTTCCTTCTTTCTTATGCTCTTAAGTATTTCCTGCTGAGAGCTTGTGTGTGGAGTCTAATGCTCCTTTCTTAGAGGATTGCTGTCATGTCTATTATATATCTATTTTTCATTCTGTTTTCATGATCTTCATGAGCTAGCACCTTATAAAGATAGCTCCTATTGTTGATCCTTTATTCTACCCTTTCAAGCTATACTTTTAGACTGTCAAATCCTTTTTTTTTTTTTTGTCTCATTTCTTTCCCTCTACCTTGAGAAATCCCTTTGATCCAATTTTGCCCTCTCTTTCCATTCCCAATGACTCATTCCTCTGTTTGGATTCACTCTCCCTCTTTCTTAATTATCAGGTTTCAATGCTACAATACTAGTAGCTCAAAATCCTATACTGAAGTACAATATGCTTATGTCATGCCCGACTGTGTTTGGCAAAGTCAATTGTAGCAGTTAGGTTGTATTTTCACTACCATTATCTATGTTGGTATCATGGCTTTTATATAATTTTGTTGTGATCTTATGCATGTTGGTAGAACTAGGGCTATTCTTCCCTTCCTATGATTGTAGCTGATTACCCTCACTCTTCCAGTCCCAAGTAAGAATAAGAACTTTATTTAAGCATGATATATGTTTGTACAAAGGAGTATAACAATTGAGTGTACATGCCAAAAGCCCCTATATATGCAGAGCATTATGGGCAAACTCAAGACAAATTTAAGATTAATAATGCAATAACAGTGCAGTAAATTTGTACATATGGTCATTAGGTGAGTTTACAATGAACACAAGAGAATTGGATATCTCTTAGTTCATGCTATGTGGCTTTAATAGGTTTGGTAGAGAGGAATTACAGTTTTGATTATTAACCTAAGGTAGATGCAATACAATGATTAATATTTGAGAAGATTACAGATATTGAGAGTAAGTATACATATATTGATTATAATGTTTTATCTATGTTCATGATACTGAACAAATGCATGTATAGTTTTTGCATATGTATTTATGATGGGCTGGGATAGCTTAAGGAGATAAGGTGTTTTTTAACTGTAGTTTTAAAAATGCTAGTTGAGTCAGTGGTTCTGGAGATTTCTGGCAGAAAGTTCCAGATTTTGGGTCCTTCTATGCACATTGAGTTTTTAAAAAGATTTAGCCTGACACAGGGAATGTCATAGAGATTTTTGTGCCTAGTGTTATGTCTATGGGTCCTATTGCAACTGGCAAGAAAGTGCTTCAGGTTGAGATTAATATTAGAATTGATTGTTGTGTAAATGTAGGTCGCACAGTAGTACGAGTGAATGTTTTGTATAGTGAGTAGGTCGATTGTGTGATCATTCACACTGCAACTTTCTGTTGGGTTATTATTGGGTTTAGGTGATTTGTCATTGTGGAACCCCAGGCACAAATAGCATAGGGGTAGAGGTACATCAGTGAATAGTATGGTGTAAGTAGTGCTATTTGTGGTACATAGTAACGTATCTTTGAGAGGATACCAACTGGTTTAGAACATTTCTTTTGTTGTGTTGGATATGGGTGTTGAATTTCAGGTTGCTGTCAAGGTGCAGACCCAGGAATTTTCCCTCATTATGTTTAGCAATAAGGATGTTGTTAAGCATAATTAATGTTTAGTTGGACCTCACTTGCTCTACTCCAAAACATAATGCAGAAGGTTTTGTCTATAGTTAGTGTAAGTTTATTGACAGTCATCCAGGTTGCTATTTTTGCCAGCTCTTCATTAACAATAGTGTTGAGTGAGGCTAGATTAGGATGGGAGACGACAAAAGTCGTGTCGTCAGCAAAGAGAATAGGTGTAAGTTGTTGTGATACACTTGGAAGATTGTTGATGTATAAAAGGAGATGGAGAGGGCCATGAATGCTTCCCTGTGGTACACCAATGTCCAGGGGTCTTGTTGAGGCAGTTGTATCCTTGATAGAGAAATATTGCTTTCTGTTAGTTAGGTATGACTTGATATATGCAAGTGCTTGGCCTCTTATACTGTAATGATCAAGCTTGAGGAGTGGGATGTTGTGGTCTGTTGTATCAAAAGCTTTCTTAAGGTCGATAAAGAGTCCGAGTGGTTATTCATTTTTTCAAGTGCTGTGTAAAGTAGGTCTAGCATATTTATTATTGCATCATTTGTGCTTTTGTTTCTCCTAAAGCCAAACTGGCAGTAGTTGAGGATGCTTTGTGATGTTATGGAGTATAACCTTTCATGTATGAGCTCGAAGATTTTGGAAAGTAAAGACAAGTTTAATATTAGCTTATAGTTGTTTACATCTTTTGGGTCACCACCTTTGTGTATTGACGTAATCCTTGCTATTTTAAGTGATGCCGGGAAAGTGTTGGTTTCTGATGATTTGTTAAAGTGTAATGCAATGGTTGATGAAAGGACTTGAGCTGCTCGCTTGTACAGTAGTAGTGGTACTTGGGTTATACTGTATTTCCTGATTTGTTTTTTATAGAGTTAGTAATCATGGTAACCTCAGTGGGCTCTGTTGGTGCAAGTGCTGTGTGATTCTTACACATTTAGTTCTTCACGAAAATAATAATAATGTCTTGGCTCAAAGAAAATTGCAGACAGTCAAAGCCCTCATTTCTTCCATTTTTTTTTTTTTTTTTTTTTTTTGTTCCGCTTTGTGTATTTATTTAGTAAACAAAAAGGTTATCTTATGCAAGGTCACTAGTAGTTGCCATTTTCTAACCACTGACTAGGTGTGTCATAGAATTTGTGGGGGTGCTGGAAGACTCACTAGTGTGCACTGGAGACTAGTACACTGTTTCCAGTAGTGCTTTTCATAAATATATTAGTAGTTTGCTTATCTTATGCTTGTTGTTATGCCCATATTATTGACAAAAATGTGTAATGAACACTGACACTTTTTCTTAAAAAATATGCCTTCTCCTCCCATATAACACTGAATGATCTCACAGATTTAGCACTTCTCATGAATATTGTGTTATTATTCCTTTGTTAATACAGTACTGGAATGACTTAATTTCCTTTTATACACAGGACATTTATCTAACATCCATAACAGATGTCTCGTATATATACAAAACAAGTATGGTGGCCTGTGGCCTGGTGGCAAAAGCTCTTGCTTCGTATGGTGAGGGTCCGGGTTCGATTCCTGGCAAAGGGTGGAAACATTGGGCGTGTTTCCTTACACTGGTTGTTCATGTTCACGCATCAGTAAAAATGGGTA
The DNA here is from genome assembly GCF_026875155.1 of Cherax quadricarinatus. Classification (NCBI taxonomy): domain Eukaryota; kingdom Metazoa; phylum Arthropoda; class Malacostraca; order Decapoda; family Parastacidae; genus Cherax; species Cherax quadricarinatus. The sequence continues at coordinate 103,712,026 of NC_069404.1, forward strand.
CCTGGATGCTAGTTGACTAGTGTGGGTTGCATCCTGGGACAAAATTGACTTAATCTGCCTGAAATGTTCTACATAACAAGGGGCTTTCTGTATAGTAGTGTCATTGATGTCAGCTAGGCCTGTATACCTTGTACATGTGCTTGTAGAAATAAAGATGATAATAATAATAATATATTATTATTATTAAATACATATTCAGTAAACTGTGTTCTCTCTAAGGCAGTGGTATTCACTGCGCGGCTTGCGAGCCGCTGGCGGCTCGCGATGACTCGATTCACGGCTCTCGAAAAATATATAAACTAATTAATAAAAAAATATATAGAAAAATAATTTTTCAAGTAAGATACATATTTTCACGAGGTGAGATGGAAGACGAAGTCACAGTAAGAGGTAACATTCTAACATCCCTACCCTAGTCGTACAGAAATCATACGTGTCCACTACGGGAAACTGATCAGGGACACGTCTAGCTCTAGGCGTCGGTGATATCGCTGAATCAGTTGAGTTCAAGCTTTCAGGGGAGACTGGACATATTTCGTTACTCTTGGAGATTTGTGTTTGAAAATAGGCAACAGATATTTGAGACTGCGGCAACATATATGAAAGTAACGACTTAACTGTTGCTGCTTGTAGAAGCTAGCTGCAATGGGCTAGTTTTACTTGAAACCAAAGTGCAGTCAAGTAGTGTCCGTTATGATGGATCGATTTGAGTTAAGCAGTAGCTGGCACACTTCCGCTCATCACAGCATTAAGTAAGTTTGGTCTTTATTTTGCTATTAATAACAAGATATGCAGGCTAATATTACCATGTCTAATTTTTCTCATTTACTATATTGCACTAGCAGCTCAGTACTACTTAATTTAGTTGAGTTACGCTAACTTGCAGTAGCTGCGGCTCTCTCAATCAATGTGTTTAACCAAAGTGGCTCTCTTGCAAAAATTAGTGAATAACACTGCTCTAAGGCCTTACATCTCGTGTACTGCAGGCACATGGACTCTAAATATTTCCCACATTTCATTTGTTTTTAATGATCTGTATTACAGTATCAAGTGCCAGTACACAAATCTTTACTGGCAGTAAGTGTTAAAAGCATTCAACTAATAAATGAAAAGTTTCTGGGTTCTAATAAAAGGTAGGGCAAGAGTATTTAGGCCCATTGCCCCCCTTCACCAAGGAGGAATTAAGTATACTACAGTGGGCCCGCGGATTATGACATTAATCCGTTCCAGAGAGGTGTCTTATACCGAATCTGTCGTAATCCAAATTAATTTTCCCCACAAGAAATAATGGAAATTCAATTAATCCGTTCCAGACTCCCAAAAGTATTAAACAAAATAATTGTTTTACCTGAAATATACATTTCCCTACACAGAAAACAATGAGATATGCAGAATAAGTAAATAATAAAGTGGTACTTACCTTTATTGAAGACTTATTGATGAGTGATGAGACAGTTTTTCCTTATTATTATTATCAAAAAGAAGCGCTAAGCCACAAGGGCTATACAGCGCTGCAGTTTTTCCTTAACACACTGGGATTTTCAGTGATACATGAGTAAAGGCTTTACTTTGCGGTCCCCACTAGCATTAAAACAAAACATGAGAGTTAGCCTGTCTTTCATAGGCATACGTCCTAGGAGCGCCTTTTCCTCCTGAATAATGTAGGTCCTGTTTGGCATTTACTTCCAGAACAGGCCTGTTTTGTCACAATTGAACACTTGTTGGGGTTGGGATTTTTCAGTTTTGCCATGCCTTATAACACTGTATGCCACTACGATTCCTAACTCTCTCAAACCAACCTTCGCTGGCCTTAAATTCACCAATATGAGCACTAGTTCCAGGCATTTTTTCCTGTTCACCTGGATGTTAGTGGACTGGTGTGGGTCACATCCTGGGGGACAAGATTAAGGACCCCAATAGAAATAAGTTAAACATTCCTCGATGACGCACTGACTTTCTTGGGTTATCCTGGGTGGCTAACCCTCTGGGGTTGTTTCTCGAATAATTGTTTCTTGCTGATCCACACCAACAACAGTCTCTCCACATCTTCGAGTAGTATTTGCGATCTCTGTTTTGTAAGCATATTTGCACCATTTGCAACAACAGCTTCCTTGATTGCCTTTTTCTTGGCCAACATTAAGCAGCAGTGGCAGACAACATGAAGCAGCAGTGGCAGACAATATGAAACAGCAGTCACAGACAACATGAAGCAGCAGTGGCAGACAATATGAAACAGCAGTCACAGACAACATGAAGCAGCAGTGGCAGACAATATGAAACAGCAATCACAGACAACATGAAGCAGCAGTGGCAGACAACATGAAGCAGCAGTGGCAGACAATATGAAACAGCAGTCACAGACAACATGAAGCAGCAGTGGCAGACAACATGAAGCAGCAGTGGCAGACAATATGAAACAGCAGTGGCAGACAATATGAAACAGCAGTGGCAGACAATATGAAACAGCAGTCACAGACAACATGAAGCAGCAGTGGCAGACAATATGAAACAGCCATCACAGACAACATGAACCAGCAGTGGCAGACAACATGAAGCAGCAGTGGCAGACAATATGAAACAGCAGTCACAGACAACATGAAGCAGCAGTGGCAGACATGAAGCAGCAGTGGCAGACAAAATGAAACAGCAGTCACAGACAACATGAAGCAGCAGTGGCAGACAACATGAAGCAGCAGTGGCAGACAATATGAAACAGCAGTCACAGACAACATGAAGCAGCAGTGGCAGACAATATGAAACAGCAGTCACAGACAACATGAAGCAGCAGTGGCAGACATGAAGCAGCAGTGGCAGACAATATGAAACAGCAGTCACAGACAACATGAAGCAGCAGTGGCAGACAACATGAAGCAGCAGTGGCAGACAACATGAAGCAGCAGTGGCAGACAACATGAAGCAGCGGTGGCAGACAACATGAAGCAGCAGTGGCAGACAATATGAAACAGCAGTGGCAGACAATATGAAACAGCAGTGGCAGACAATATGAAACAGCAGTCACAGACAACATGAAGCAGCAGTGGCAGACAATATGAAACAGCAGTGGCAGACAATATGAAACAGCCATCACAGACAACATGAACCAGCAGTGGCAGACAACATGAAGCAGCAGTGGCAGACAATATGAAACAGCAGTCACAGACAACATGAAGCAGCAGTGGCAGACATGAAGCAGCAGTGGCAGACAATATGAAACAGCAGTCACAGACAACATGAAGCAGCAGTGGCAGACAACATGAAGCAGCGGTGACAGACAACATGAAGCAGCAGTGCCAGACATGAAGCAGCAGTGGCAGACATCATGAAGCAGCAGTGCCAGACATGAAATAGCAGTGGCAGACAACATGAAGCAGCAGTGGCAGACAACATGAAGCAGCAGTGGCAGACAACATGAAGCAGCAGTGCCAGACATGAAGCAGCAGTGGCAGACATCATGAAGCAGCAGTGCCAGACATGAAATAGCAGTGGCAGACAACATGAAGCAGCAGTGCCAGACATGAAGCAGCAGTGGCAGACAACATGAAGCAGCAGTGCCAGACATGAAGCAGCAGTGGCAGACATCATGAAGCAGCAGTGCCAGACATGAAATAGCAGTGGCAGACAACATGAAGCAGCAGTGGCAGACAACATGAAGCAGCAGTGGCAGACAACATGAAATAGCAGTGGCAGACATCATGAAGCAGCAGTGGCAGACAACATGAAGCAGCAGTCACAGACAACATGAAGCAGCAGTGGCAGACAACATGAAGCAGCAGTGGCAGACATCATGAAGCAGCAGTCACAGACAACATGAAGCAGCAGTCACAGACAACATGAAGCAGCAGTGGCAGACATCATGAAGCAGCAGTGGCAGACAACATGAAGCAGCAGTCACAGACAACATGAAGCAGCAGTGGCAGACAACATGAAGCAGCAGTGGCAGACAACATGAAGCAGCAGTCACAGACAACATGAAGCAGCAGTCACAGACAACATGAAGCAGCAGTGGCAGACATCATGAATCAGCAGTGGCAGACAACATGAAGCAGCAGTCACAGACAACATGAAGCAGCAGTGGCAGACATCATGAAGCAGCAGTGGCAGACATCATGAAGCAGCAGTGGCAGACAACA
>NC_069404.1:103721155-103883655 GCF_026875155.1 Cherax quadricarinatus
CCTAGGACTGACCCCTGTGGAACCCCACTTGTCACAGGCGAACATTCTGACACCTCGTCACGCACTATGACTCGTTGTTGCCTTCCTGTCAGATGTTCTCTGATCCATTGCAGTGCCTTTCCTGTTATATGTGCCTGATCCTTTAGCTTTTGCATTAACCTCTTGTAAGGAACTGTGTCGAAGGCTTTGCAGTCCAAGAAAACGCAGTCTATCCGCCCTTCTCTCTCTTCTCTTACTTCTGTCACCTTGTCATAAAACTCCAGTAGGTTTGTGGCACAGGATTTTCCTTCCCTGAAACCGTGCTGGATGTCGATTATACTCTCGTTTCTTTCTAGGTGCTCCACCACTCTCCTGATGATCTCCATGTGTGTGTGTGTGTGTGTGTGTGTGTGTGTGTGTGTGTGTGTGTGTGTGTGTGTGTGTGGTGTGTGTGTGTGTGTGTGTGAGTGTGTGCGCGTGTGCGTGTGTATTTATGTATGTGTTTGAATCTGCACGCACGCACGCACACACGTACGCACGTGTGTGCGTGTGTGTACCTATTATAATCTTACCGTGTAAAGTCGTGAAGAATATTATGTGAGTGAGGCAACTGAGGTTTGCTTGCAAACACTGAGTCTCCCTCACGAGACAACAAGCATGACCTCTGCCTTGTCTCTTGCCTCAGGCCCCCTCCCCCTATCCTCCACACACACCAGGTGTTGCACACTATCTCCTCGTCAGCATCTGAGGGTCGCAGCCACCAGCAGCACCACACGTACACAGGTCAACTTGGCGTGTACTTACACAAGTGAGCTGGGAGGTGCTAGGACGGGTCACCCAGTGGTACTCACCTGAGGTACATGTGTGGCGGAAGATGTGGTCTAATGTACTCATTGAATACCCACCCACCTCTGTGTGTATATACACTGAGATTTACACTTCTGATTGTATATGCGCTGAGATTTACAAATCTCTGAGTGAATTTCCACTGAGTGTAACATATATCATACCTTAACCTGATGACGCTGGAGGACAGAGGACTCGGGGATATGATGACTTACAAAATACTAAGAGGAACTGACAAGGTGAACAGAGACAGAATGTTTCAGAGATGGGACACAAAACAAGAGAGGACAACTGGAAGCTGAAAACTCAAATGAATCAGAGGGATGTTAGGAAGCATTTCTTCATCCATAGAGTTGTCAGGAAGTGGAATAATCTGAAAAGAGAAGCGAGATATTCAAGATTCATACATGGCTTTCAGAAGAGGTACGACTTTGCTCTTGTAGCAGGGAAAGGGTGGATCTAGTAGCGACCAGCGAAGAGGCGGGGCCAGTTGTCTCGACCCCTGCATTCACAGATAGGTGAATACGTATAGGTGAATATATACACTAAAGTATTTACGTCAGTGTATATACACCTCGAGGTCAGTCACCCGGGATGTGCAACAGATCAAGGTGAAACCAGTCAAGCCAGGTCAAGCTACTGTAGTTTTTAGGTCAAGGTGAAGCCAGATCAAGTCAGGTCAAGGTGAAGCCAAGCAAAGTCAGGTCAGTGTAGAGCTAAGGGAAGCCAGGTAAAGGTGAAGCTAGGTCAGGGTGAAGCCAGGTCAATGTGAAGCCAGGTCAAGATGAAGCCAGGTCAATGTGAAGCCAGGTCAAGGTGAAGCCAGGTCAAGGTGAAGTCAGGTCTAGGTGAAGCCACTTATAACACAAGACATTACCGATCACTACCCTCTCTTCCTTGCTGCTCTGACGTCACGATCCTTCTCGTGTATGTGAACCACCTTCAATGCACACACACACACACACACACACACACACACACACACACACACACACACACACACACACACACACATCAATCAGATAACTGCTGCAGCATACGGGCGCCTGGCAAACCTACGGATAGCGTTCCGATACCTCAGTAAGGATTCGTTTAAGACTCTGTATACCATTTACGTCAGGTCCATACTGGAGTATGCAGCACCAGTTTGGAACCCACACCTAGTCAAGCACGTCAAGAAATTAGAGAAAGTGCAAAGGTTTGCAACAAGACTAGTCCCAGAGCTACGGGGATTGTCCTACGAAGAAAGGTTGAGGGAAATCGGCCTGACGACACTGGAGGACAGGAGGGTCAGGGGAGACATGATAACGACATATAAAATACTGCGCGGAATGGACAAGGTGGACAAAGACGGGATGTTCCAGAGAAGGGACACAGACACAAGAGGTCACAATTGGAAGTTGAAGACTCAGATGAATCAAAGGGATGTTAGGAAGTATTTCTTCAGTCATAGAGTAGTCAGGCCGTGGAATAGCCTAGAAAGTGACGTAGTGGAGGCGGGAACCATACATAGTTTTAAGACGAGGTATGATAGAGCTCATGGGTCAGGGAGAGAGAGGACCTAGTAGCAATCAGCGAAGAGGCGGGGCCAGGAGCTGTGAATCGACCCCTGCAACACAAATAGGTGAGTACAAATAGGTGAGTACACACACACACATACACACACACACACATACACACACACACACACACACACACACACACACACACACACACACACACACACACACACACACACACACACACACGACAACCTCCCCATACAATAAATACTTCAGTCCCTTCTTTCAGATATAACTGTTGCGTCGATAATTTTACACAGTACATGTAATATGTTTGTACTTCTGATATCCAGAAATAATTCTCGCAGAATATTTACTCCATCGTTAATCGTTATGTTCTGTATAGTAATTCAAATAATTAGTGTACCATTTATCTTCTTCAAACCAGACGATTATATTTTTCATTGTGTTTTTATTACGAAATAACTTATAACTTATATCTGTTTTCTAAATTCCTACTAATACTGAGTATTAGACACTAGACATAAATAAGATAAATCAAATTAAGTTAATTCTACGTACAGTCTTGTCAAAGTTTGGCTGGTATTTTATGGGTCTTCAGATTGTTGTACGTCCTGTACAGTAATACCGAAATTTGTAGTTGTATTTGAACAACGAATGTAATAACCACTACTAACGTTGTATCAACTTGTTCCCCCCTCAAAAAAAAAGTAAAATAAAAAATGTGATAAAGTAAACTGTTAGAGTTAGTGTCAGAATTGCCAAGTAAGGCTGCCCAAAATCCTCTCTATAAAATATGCTAATAATGCCAGCTAATCTTAAATCATTTGTTTAAAGTACTTATTGGAAATAAAAATTCTTTTTGTTCTTGTTGTCGTCGCCTGGCGACTTCTCTGCCCCATCCGCGTCACACCGGACAACATCACCTTCACAATAATGGTGAACCAGCGGGCGCTGAACTGGTCACCAGCTTACACGACAAAGAACCAGTGTCGGGATTTTTTTCCGTGACGACCAAACTAACAGCAACGACCACCACAATACTTGACCACTTCTGAGGCTGTGACGACTGTCTTCTTGTCAAGACTTGGGCAGTTCCAGCTTCCGATGACCGATACCGCAGTGTACACGTTCACCTCTGCCCACTTTACATTTCACCTAAAGCACTGCACACTAACCTAACAATATATATATATATATATTATATATATATATATATATATATATATATATATATATATATATATTATATATATACATAATATATATATATATATATATATATATATATATATATATATATATATATAATATATATATATTGTACAAGGACGTTACATCATAACGTACTACAACTATTACTATTACTACACTACTGCTGCTACTACTGCTGCTACTACTACTACTTTTACCTTTATAACCTCTTACTGCTGTTAAGACTACTATTACTAATGCTACTATTACTGCTACTAGTAGCAGTGTATGTTTCATTAAATATATACAAGGGGCGTGTATGTTTTTAGTGCACATACACATATGTGTTTCTGTGTGTATACACCAAAAAGCGTGTATGTTGCTCCACGGATACACTGACAGGCCTGTAAGTGCCACTAAGTAGAAAGGAAAACCCCTGTTCCGAATTGAAAGTCTATTTCCTGACCCCACAATCTATCGTGACACCAGCGGTCGCCACCAGATGACAACACTATTTATTGATAAACAATGGTAAAGTCTTGCCTTTCACTCATTTATCACCTCATTTACTCTCGTTGATGTTCATCCCCTGAGAGATAAGTTATCAGTCATTAACCTCTGCATTTACCTGGACACACACGTATACATATAGACATCAGTATTATTAAACCGGTTAGCTGGAGTTGTTTTCCCTGGTAATCGGTGTTACCATCATCTAGATTCTAGACAGTCAGCAGGATACCTGATTATCGTAGACCACATATCGATCAAGGGTCTTCGAGTTCTAGTTATGTATTGCTGAAGTATATACAGTACAATATTCAAATAATAAAAGAGATTATAACTGAAGTGAAAATCGTAAATCCAATAGGATTTAAAATACAGACATTTACCAAAATCATCAAATGTAAATTTAGACACTCAGACACATTGACAAACAAATAGAAAATATTAGTAGAGGGCAGGGACTATACTACGTGATATCAGGAAGTTGTACTCGGTAACAGCCTGGTTGATCAGGCCTTGATCCACCATGAGGCCTGGTTACAGACCGGGTCGCGGGGGCGTTGACCCCCGGAACTCTCTCCAGGTAAACTCCAGGTAATACCGCAGACCTGTGCTCCAGCTGACTCAGAAGTCACACTCACCATTCCACCAGCCTCACCAGGGCACTCAACTCTCGCAGATTTTTTATTCCCTTTATACTGGCTTTTATACAGGTGTAAACACTAAATATTCTATTCTCATGGGAAAGCGTTACCATACGGAGTCATAAGAGCGAAAATCAACTCCAGGTGATCTTCACACTGTTCAGAGAGGATGGAATCATTGACAGAAATATGATGTGAGGATCAGCACAACTTAACAAAGCACTCACATTCTCACAGACAACATAGTGGAACAACAGACGCAACGTGTCACATCTCTCCTTCGTCCCTTTTAAAACAGCTGAGAATTATGAGAATCTAAGATTTTTCAAAGTTCTTAGAATATTTATGCTAACACTTCAATCTATCTCAAAACCTACAATGCGCCAAAATAATACAGTCTAAATATCAGAATGCTAAATACAATACAGCACTCTCTGAATCTCTAGTTCTCAAATTTCGTAAATAATTGTATCAGATTTTATCAGCGTACTCAGCTCACACACTGATGTCCGGAGTTCGAATCTCCTCCGGTACGGCTGGAAAACATTAGGGACGTGTTTCCATAAGATACCTGCTGTCCATGTTCACCCATCAGTTTAAAACGGGTACCTGGGTGTTAGTCGACTGGTGTGGGTCGCTTCCTGGAACAAAACTGACCTAATTTGTCCGAAATGCTCTGCATAACAAGTCAGCTAGGACTGTATACCTTGTACATCTACTTGTAGTAAATAAAGATATTATTATTATTATTATTATTATAATTATTATTATTATTATTATTATTTATTATTATTATTATTATTATTATTATTATTATTATAATTATTATTATCATCATCATCATGATCATCATTTTTTGCCAGTTCTTCCCCAAAGTAGCCTAAAAGGCACTATTTTGTACAGCCTAAATGCTCTACTAAACTAATAACCTACTCAGGGCACCTCATTCTTTCTATGAGTTTCAATCCACGGCTAATTTCTTACAGAATACTTATAGACCACTCGAACTCACTTCTACGCCCTCAGCACCTACTAGGTGGACTAAGCTCTGCAGATAAAAGGGATGGTTAACGCAGACTACCTATTAATTAACCCTTTCACATACGACTGTCCACAGTCTGAAATACCAGTCGCAAGTTCTCATCTCCACTTTCCACAAATCAGCTTCAGATTACGCAGGCATAAAAATGGACACTAATTCAAGAACAACACTAGATTTGCAAATTTACCTAAAATTCTTTCCTTTCCTCACTTGGAAATCCTCATCTTCCAGCCGATTTGTGTTGATTGTCTTCGCCTGAAGAGGAAATATTTCCTAACTCCATAGTGATCCTTCACAGAATAAATCTAGTTAGCTCCATAACCAAACATAAGAACATAAAAAAGAAAGAACACTGCAACAGGCCTACTGGCCCATGCGAGGCAGGTCCAAGTCCCCCACTAGCCCAAGCCAATGCCCCAACTTAGTCAGGCCAGGTCAGGTCACATTCACTTAAGGAAGGAGCACGGAATCTGACCTAGTATTTATCTAACCTATTATAAAAACTACACAATGTTTTAGCTTCTATGACAGTACTCGGGAGTTTGTTCCACTCATCCACAACTCTGTTACCAAACCAGTGCTTTCCTATATCCTTTCTGAATCTGATTTTTTTCGAACTTAAAATCATTGCTACGAGTCCTGTCTAGGCTAGACATTTTTAGCACGCTATTTACATACAAACAATTCAGGGAAAAAATGCATATTCGCCTAACATTTTCTATCACGTGAAAATTAAAATTAAGTTACTAGATACCACTTTGTTGTTATTTTATTTGTCAACAAAGAAGACAAGTGCCTCCTGGCACTGATCTTAATCATTTAGAGTTAGACGATCCTTATTAGACAGATATTAATTCATAATAATATAATCATCTATCAAAATAAAACCACAAAAGGCACATAGTAATTTATAATAAACATTTATTATTATTAAAAATAAATAAAAATAAAGGCGGCTAGCCAGACATAAATTCAAAATCCAGATATTGTCTAATTTAAATAAATAAAGGCAGCAAATTAGATCTTGATACATAATGAAAATAAATGTCCTTAATTAAATGTCCTTAATTAAAAGCCTGGCAATTTATAACCCTTTCTTATAAAAATTAACAATTCATATGATAGTAATATCAGATAATTTAAAACATTATTGTTCAAGTCAGAAACAAATACACGGAAAATAAAAATAACGCAAATATTAATTAAACGATTTTATTATTTTCCATAAAAATAAAGACAAATTAGGTATTAAAATAACCATAACATTCCAGTTTCCACTATGGGAATATTTACGAAATTATTAAACACAATAAGTGAGTTATTCTCAAATTATACATTCAAGAGGACTCCACTAGCAATAGTGAGGATATATTACCAAAAACAACTGGTGGGAGCTCCATTGTTGGTGCTAGGGAGGATAGAAGTAAGACAGGGAAACATGCACCAACAGGGAATACAGTCACAGAAACCCAAGGCAAACGGAAACCAAGCCTGTGCACATACTATGCACTCGGTATCTGCTGGCATGGGAAATCTGGAAAAACAGATGGGACGTGCAACTATGACCACCCTAGGAAATGCCATGCCCATATGACAACAGGAAAATGCAAACTCCCTTCCGTGTAAGCTTTTTCACCTGAACTGTGTACCTCTTCAGTACAGGAAAGACTGTGCTATAACTTAAATTGCCAGGCATACCATCTAAAGGGGACAAAAAGATACAAAACATCCAGGCCATGGGAAAACCTGGGTAGCCACAGCCACTCAAGAGGGAGAGGTTTTTTAGTGCCAGGAAGGAAAAAAAACTGGCAGGAAATGGCAGAATTCGTACACCAAATCCAGTCATTCCTGGAGTGGAACCACAGTCGATGGCCTCCACTCCAAACCAACAGATACAGATACTAATGCCGGAAAAAAATCCCCCCCCAGTACCAACAATACCACCAGTCCGATAACATTCTTCTTTGCAAATATACAGGGTCTAAAGCCAGCAACAAACAACAAAATACCTTTCATCCGTGGACTGCTTGCAGAGGCAAAGGCAATGTTCGCGGCTTCACTGAGACCCACATAAAGGATCACTTGGACAACGAAATATGGATCCCAGGTTACAACCTATACAGATGTGACAGAGTGAACAGGCAAAAGGGGGGGGGGGGGGTTGGCCTGTACATTGCAGAGTCACTTGTTTGCACAGAACTGCTAAATGCCTCAAATGATGTAGTGGAAGTTTTAGCAGTAAAGGTCGAGAACCAAAACCTAGTCATTGTGATAGTCTACAAGCCTCCGGATGCAACATCCCAGCAATTCCAGGAACAGCTGTTAAAAATTGACCACTGTCTGGAAAACCTTCCAGCTCCTGCACCCAACATCTTGCTCCTGGGGGATTTCAACTTAAGGCACCTAAAATGGAGGAATATAGCAAATAATATTGTTGCAGTAATAACACCAGGAGGCAGCTCTGATGAAAAACTCACACTCACGCGAGCTTTTAAATCTCTGCACAAAATTCAATTTAAACCAGCAAATAATAGAGCCTACTAGACTGGAGAATACACTAGACCTCATCTTCACTAACAATGATGATCTGATAAGAAATATCACCATATCAAAAACAATATACTCAGATCACAACATAATTGAGGTTCAGTCATGTATGCGCGGAGCCCCAGACCGACATAATGAGATTAGTCACGAGGGAGCATTCACCAAATTCAACTTCAATAACAAAAACATAAAGTGGGACCAAGTAAACCAAGTCCTAACCGATATAAGCTGGGAAGATATACTAAGCAACACAGACCCCAACTTATGCCTAGAACAGATTAAACTCGGTGGCACTCGATGTATGCACAAGGCTTATTCCTCTAAGAAAAAGGAGGAGTAGATGTAAAACAGAAAGAGACAGGCGCTCCCTTTACAGGCGACGGAAAAGAATAACAGAGCGGCTAAAAGAGGTCAATATATCTGAAATGCGTAGGGAGACACTGGTCAGAGAAATAGCAAGCATCGAACTTAAGCTAAAAAGAATCCTTTAGGAGCAGGAATCGCGGGAAGAACTAAAAGCCATAAATGAAATCGAAAGAAACCCAAAGTATTTCTTCTCCTATGCCAAATCAAATCGAGAACAACGTCCAGTATTGGGCCCCTACTTAAACAAGATGGTCCTACACAGATGACAGCAAGGAAATGAGTGAGCTACTCAAGTCCCAATATGACTCAGTTTTTAGCAAGCCGCTAACCAGACTGAGAGTCGAAGATCAAAATGAATTTTTTATGAGAGCCACAAAATTTGATTAACACAAGCCTATCCGATGTTATCCTGCGTCCAAATGACTTCGAACAGGCGATAAATGACATGCCCATGCACTCTGCCCCAGGGCCAGACTCATGGAACTCGTGTATCATCAAGAACTGCAAGAAGCCCCTATCACGAGCCTTTTCCATCCTATGGAGAGGGAGCATGGACACGGGGGTCGTCCCACAGTTACTAAAAACAACAGAATAGCCCCACTCCACAAAGGGGGCAGTAAAGCAACAGCAAAGAACTACAGACCAATAACACTAACATCCCATATCATAAAAATCTTTGAAAGGCTCCTAAGAAGCAAGATCACCACACATCTAGAAACCCATCAGTTACACAACCCAGGGCAACATGGTTTAGAACAGGTCGCTCCTGTCTGTCTCAACTATTGGACCACTACGACAAGGTCCTAAATGCACTAGAAGACAAAAAGAATGCAGATGTAATATATACAGACTTGCAAAAGCCTTCGACAAGTGTGACATGGCGTAATAGCGCACAAAATGCGTGCTAAAGGAATAACAGGAAAAGTCGGTCGATGGATCTATAATTTCCTCACTAAACAGAACACAGAGAGTAGTCGTCAACAGAGTAAAGTCCGAGGCAGCTACGGTGAAAAGCTCTGTTCCACAAGGCACAGTACTCGCTCCCATCTTGTTCCTCATCCTTATATCCGACATAGACAAGGATGTCAGCCACAGCACCGTGTCTTCCTTTGCAGATGACACCCGAATCTGCATGACAGTGTCTTCCATTGCAGACACTGCAAAGCTCCAGGCAGACATCAACCAAATCTTTCAGTGGGCTGCAGAAAAACAATATGAAGTTCAACGATGAGAAATTTCAATTACTCAGATATGGTAAACATGAGGAAATAAATCTTCATCAGAGTACAAAACAAATTCTGGCCACAAAATAGAGCGAAACACCAACGTCAAAGACCTGGGAGTGATCATGTCGGAGGATCTCACCTTCAAGGACCATAACATTGTATCAATCGCACTGCTAGAAAAATGACAGGATGGATAATGAGAACCTTCAAAACTAGGGAGGCCAAGCCCATGATGACACTCTTCAGGTCACTTGTTCTATCTAGGCTGGAATATTGCTGCACACTAACAGCACCTTTCAAGGCAGGTGAAATTGCCGACCTAGAAAATGTACAGAGAACTTTCACGGCGCGCATAACGGAGATAAAACACCTCAATTATTGGGAGCGCTTGAGGTTCCTAAACCTGTATTCCCTGGAACGCAGGAGGGAGAGATACATGATTATATACACCTGGAAAATCTAGAGGGACTAGTACCGAACTTGCACACGAAATCACTCACTACGAAAGCAAAAGACTTGGCAGACGAGCACCATCCCCCCAATGAAAAGCAGGGGTGTCACTAGCACGTTAAGAGACCATACAAAAGTGTCAGGGGCCCGAGACTGTTCAACTGCCTCCCAGCACACATAAGGGGGATTACCAACAGACCCCTGGCAGTCTTCAAGCTGGCACTGGACAAGCACCTAAAGTCAGTTCCTGATCAGCCGGGCTGTGGCTCGTATGTTGGTTTGCGTGCAGCCAGCAGCAACAGCCTGGTTGATCAGGCTCTGATCCACCAGGAGGCCTGGTCTCAGACCGGGCCGCGGGGGCGTTGACCCCCGGAACTCTCTCCAGGCAAACTCCAGGTAAACAAAATTTTGTCAATTAAAAAAGATATATAAAATACTGATTTTCAAGTTATTCTCACATCCTGAATTTTTTTTTTTCAACAAGTCGGCCGTCTCCCACCGAGGCAGGGTGACCAAAAAAAGAAAGAAAATCCCCAGAAATAAAGAAAATCCCCCAAAAGAAAATACTCTCATCATTCAACACTTTCACCTCACTCATACATCATCACTGTTTTTTGCAGAGGTGCCCAGATAGAACACTTTACAAGTGTATATAAAGATACACAATATATCCCTTCAAACTGCCAATATCTCAAACTCCTCCTTTAGAGTGCAGACATTGTACTTCCCATTTCCAGGACTCAAGTCCGGTTATATAAAATAACCGGTTTTCCTGAATCCCTTCACTAAATATTACCCTGCTCACACTCCAACAGATCGTCAGGTCCCAAATACCATTCGTCTCCATTCACTCCTATCTAACACGCTCACGCACGCTTGCTGGAAGTCCAAGCCCCTCGCCCACAAAACCTCCTTTACCCCTCCCTCCAACCTTTTCGAGGATGACCCCTACCCCGTCTTCCTTCCCCTACAGATTTATACGCTCTCCATGTCATTCTACTTCGATCCATTCTCTCTAAATGACCAAACCACCTCAACAAACCCTCTGACTAATACTTTTATTAACTCCACACCTCCTAATTTCCACACTCCGAATTTTCTGCATAATATTTACAGCACACATTGCCCTTAGACAGGACATCTCCACTGCCTCCAACCGCCTCCTCGCTGCTGCATTCACAACCCAAGCTTCACACCCATATAAGAGTGTTGGTACTACTATACTTTCATACATTCCCTTCTTTGCCTCCATAGATAACATTTTTTGTCTCCACATATACCTCAACGCACCACTCACCTTTTTTCTTCATCAATTCTATGGTTAACCTCATCCTTCATAAACCCATCTGCTGACACGTCAACTCCCAAATATCTGAAAACATTCACTTCTTCCATACTCCCTCTCTCCAGTGTGATATCCAATTTTTCTTTATCTAAATCATTTGATACTATCATCACCTTACTCTTATCTATGTTCACTTTCAACTTTCTAACTTTACACACACTCAAAAAAAATAAAAATTAAATGAAATGAAGATGTTTATTTCCTTGCAAAGATTACTGTGAATTTTTTTTACATAATTTTCTAAATGTAGAACATATAAATGAAAAATATAATACTCGTGTATTAAAATGTGATGCTATTTGGACTCTTCGAGTGAGGGGGGGAGAGCAGAACAGCCGAGGGGAGGCAGAACAGCCGGGGGGAGGCAGAACAGCCGGGGGAGGCAGAACAGCCGGGGGGAGGCAGAACAGTCGGGGGGAGGCAGAACAGTCGGGGGAGGCAGAAACAGTCGGGGGAGGCAGAACAGTCGGGGGAGGCAGAACAGTCGGGGGAGGCAGAACAGCCGGGGGGAGGCAGAACAGTCGGGGGGAGGCAGAACAGTCGGGAGGAGGCAGAACAGTCGGGGAGGCAGAACAGTCGGGGGGAGGGCAGAGAACAGTCGGGAGGAGGCAGAACAGTCGGGGGAGGCAGAACAGTCGGGGGAGGCAGAACAGTCGGGAGGAGGCAGAACAGTCGGGGGAGGCAGAACAGTCGGGAGGAGGCAGAACAGTCGGGGGGAGGCAGAACAGTCGGGGGAGGCACGAACAGTCGGGGGGAGGCAGAACAGTCGGGGGGAGGCAGAATAGTCGGGGGGGAGGCAGAACAGCCGGGGGGAGCAGGAACAGCTGGGGGAGGCAGAACAGTCGGGGGAGGCAGAACAATCGGGGGAGGCAGAACAGTCGGGGGGAGGCAGAACAGTCGGGGGGGGAGGCTGAACAGCCGGGGGGAGGCAGAACAGCCGGGGGAGTGACGCCGCAGAGGGAGACGCCATATTAAATTTAAATGTGTGAACACTGGACTGAACTTTGCAATGTAATGAGGCGTTCTCGAAGGTCAGTTGGTGTATATTGACCTCAATCCGTAATTTAGAAATTGCTGACCCGTTCCTGCTGAAGAATTCGGAAAGCCCTAATAATTCGGTAACCAGGACGGAAAAATAGAGGACTTTAATGAAGTGGTAAGTGTTAACACCAATTTATTTTGTGTACCCAGCAAGCCTAATCATATAAAGTCCATATCATTTTACAATTTACCCTTATTGGTATTAATGTTTAATATTGTAATTATTAATTTAATGTCAGGCCTCGCTTTCTGTGAGAATGGTAGGGAGTGGGCATCGAGGGAGTTACAGTTCAGCGACCTGTTGTAACTTAAATCCCACTTACCTCACCCAGATTACTTGCAGATAATAATTCAGGTAATGCCCTGTAAGACCCTTGCAGGTGATTTGCTCACATAATAATAATAATAATAATAATAATGATAATAATAATAATAATAATAATAATAATAATAATAATAATTCACACTTACAGGCATTTCGGGCAGTAAATGCCGAGGTAACTTAGTTTCTCGTAAGTCCTCACATTTATGGAGGTTATATACCTCTTTACCCACACTCGTCAAGTGTCACCCCTTCAAGAGACGTATAGGGTGTAATTTTTTTTTTATTATCACACCGGCCGATTCCCACCAAGGCAGGGTGGCCCGAAAAAGAAAAACTTTCACCATCATTCACTCCATCACTGTCTTGCCAGAAGGGTGCTTTACACTACAGTTTTTAAACTGCAACATTAACACCCCTCCTTCAGAGTGCAGGCACTGTACTTCCCATCTCCAGGACTCAAGTCCGGCCTGCCGGTTTCCCTGAATCCCTTCATAAATGTTACTTTGCTCACACTCCAACAGCACGTCAAGTATTAAAAACCATTTGTCTCCATTCACTCCTATCAAACACGCTCACGCATGCCTGCTGGAAGTCCAAGCCCCTCGCACACAAAACCTCCTTTACCCCCTCCCTCCAACCCTTCCTAGGCCGACCCCTACCCCGCCTTCCTTCCACTACAGACTGATACACTCTTGAAGTCATTCTGTTTCGCTCCATTCTCTCTACATGTCCGAACCACCTCAACAACCCTTCCTCAGCCCTCTGGACAACAGTTTTGGTAATCCCGCACCTCCTCCTAACTTCCAAACTACGAATTCTCTGCATTATATTCACACCACACATTGCCCTCAGACATGACATCTCCACTGCCTCCAGCCTTCTCCTCGCTGCAACATTCATCACCCACGCTTCACACCCATATAAGAGCGTTGGTAAAACTATACTCTCATACATTCCCCTCTTTGCCTCCAAGGACAAAGTTCTTTGTCTCCACAGACTCCTAAGTGCACCACTCACTCTTTTTCCTCATCAATTCTATGATTCACCTCATCTTTCATAGACCCATCCGCTGACACGTCCACTCCCAAATATCTGAATACGTTCACCTCCTCCATACTCTCTCCCTCCAATCTGATATTCAATCTTTCATCACCTAATCTTTTTGTTATCCTCATAACCTTACTCTTTCCTGTATTCACCTTTAATTTTCTTCTTTTGCACACCCTACCAAATTCATCCACCAATCTCTGCAACTTCTCTTCAGAATCTCCCAAGAGCACAGTGTCATCAGCAAAGAGCAGCTGTGACAACTCCCACTTTGTGTGTGATTCTTTATCTTTTAACTCCACGCCTCTTGCCAAGACCCTCGCATTTACTTCTCTTACAACCCCATCTATAAATATATTAAACAACCACGGTGACATCACACATCCTTGTCTAAGGCCTACTTTTACTGGGAAAAAATTTCCCTCTTTCCTACATACTCTAACTTGAGCCTCACTATCCTCGTAAAAACTCTTCACTGCTTTCAGTAACCTACCTCCTACACCATACACTTGCAACATCTGCCACATTGCCCCCCTATCCACCCGTCATACGCCTTTTCCAAATCCATAAATGCCACAAAGACCTCTTTAGCCTTATCTAAATACTGTTCACTTATATGTTTCACTGTAAACACCTGGTCCACACACCCCCTACCTTTCCTAAAGCCTCCTTGTTCATCTGCTATCCTATTCTCCGTCTTACTCTTAATTCTTTAAATTTAAATAACTCTACCATACACTTTACCAGGTACACTCAACAGACTTATCCCCCTATAATTTTTGCACTCTCTTTTATCCCCTTTGCCTTTATACAAAGGAACTATGCATGCTCTCTGCCAATCCCTAGGTACCTTACCCTCTTCCATACATTTATTAAATAATTGCACCAACCACTCCAAAACTATATCCCCACCTGCTTTTAACATTTCTATCTTTATCCCATCAATCCCGGCTGCCTTACCCCCTTTCATTTTACCTACTGCCTCACGAACTTCCCCCACACTCACAACTGGCTCTTCCTCACTCCTACAAGATGTTATTCCTCCTTGCCCTATACACGAAATCACAGCTTCCCTATCTTCATCAACATTTAACAATTCCTCAAAATATTCCCTCCATCTTCCCAATACCTCTAACTCTCCATTTAATATCTCTCCTCTCCTATTTTTAACTGACAAATCCATTTGTTCTCTAGGCTTTCTTAACTTGTTAATCTCACTCCAAAACTTTTTCTTTTCAACAAAATTTGTTGATAACATCTCACCCACTCTCTCATTTGCTCTCTTTTTACATTGCTTCACCACTCTCTTAACTTCTCTCTTTTTCTCCATATACTCTTCCCTCCTTGCATCACTTCTACTTTGTAAAAACTTCTCATATGCTAACTTTTTCCCCCTTACTACTCTCTTTACATCATCATTCCACCAATCGCTCCTCTTCCCTCCTGCACCCACTTTCCTGTAACCACAAACTTCTGCTGAACACTCTAACACTACATTTTTAAACCTACCCCATACCTCTTCGACCCCATTGCCTATGCTCTCATTAGCCCATCTATCCTCCAATAGCTGTTTATATCTTACCCTAACTGCCTCCTCTTTTAGTTTATAAACCTTCACCTCTCTCTTCCCTGATGCTTCTATTCTCCTTGTATCCCATCTACCTTTTACTCTCAGTGTAGCTACAACTAGAAAGTGATCTGATATATCTGTGGCCCCTCTATAAACATGTGTAATGTTAGGTAAAAAAAAAAAATAATGTGCTACTAATGTGATATTTCACTGTGGCAACGTTTCGCTCTCCAGAAGCTTTGTCAAGCCTTTCTACCATTATTAGAGTGTAACCATCATGCTGCTTCTTAAGTCTATGGAGTATCTTTGTCTCTTTTCGCTGTTTCACAAAATTATGTACAAATAAGTAGGGTCCTGTAGGGGATGAAAACTTTGACTTTTCACTACCTATCATAATATTACTTTATATACTTTTTCAACTTTTCTTTTTATACTTTCTCTCCCGGGAATACTATACCACCTTCACACTATTATTTATGGAGTCCTTGTCTCACTTCCTCAGGCATTACTTGACAGGTTAGTGTCTTAAACTACGAGTGTTTATACATAGGCTGAACTTACAGAGAAAGAACATTAAAGAACATGATGATATACTTACCCTTTCATCTACATAAAGTATACGTATTAGAAAATGTATAACAAGAACTTTTAGAAGCATTCATTAAGGGCAATACGGGTTCTGGCTGATGGGGAATCACGCTCTCGTTTGTCTGTCATTTCCTTTCCTATACTCTGCTTCTACCTAGAAGCAGCCGTATATACGTGACTAGGTTATAATCATAACCATGATTTTTTAAAGAGGTGGACCTATAAGCCAGCGGAAGTCCTCGGTCGGATGACCAATAGCGCCAGTTGTGGGTATTCATATGACTAAGACCCACGTCAGGAAACATTTGACCTGTTTCCTGACAAACATTATACCTACCTAGAAGCAGCCAGATGGGAAGAACTGGTGAGAGAACAACGGGTGAGGAGGGTATAGATGATGGGAGACCATGATGGTGGTGAAGAACAAGCGATTCGAGGAGTCGGTGATGTTCCTAGATGTGGTTACCCTGAACAGGAGGGGACCCAGGTGAACATTCACCAACAAAGACTACCTAGTGTGACTCGGAATAATCAGGTAAAGTTTTAAGGTGAATCAAAATGCCTAATTAATCACTCTTCCAGTAAGGGCCATATGCAAATCTGGAGGCGAGCCTGGAAGAAGATTATAGTTCCAGTTCTAGGGTCTTCTGTCTTCCATCGACCTCTGTGAACTCCTGCCGCTCTTACCCAGTGGAATATGGAGAGCTTACCCTGAGGTCACTGGCCTGCCCAGTTTTGCGCATTAAAATGCGGAGAGGAAAGCTAATGTATTATGACTCTGGTTGACTGACAACGTATCTCTAGGGATTCAGGAGCTAAAGCCTAAGACTTTTCTGTATATGTAAATTAAGGTCTTCGTGAAATTAAAATGGTGAAATGGTGACTTTTGCTAAAAATTATGTGAGACTGGAAAATTTTTGAAATATTTGCTAAGCTTTATTATGCAATAAGAGGAATAATAATAATAATGATGATGATGATGATGATGATGATGATAATAATAATAATAATAATAATAATAATAATAATAATAATAATAATATCGATTAAGATAAAACACGTCAATTACTTGTATTTTGGTAACATATATATTCTGACTTATATATATACATATATATATATATATATATAATATATATATATATATATATATATATATATATATATATATATATATATATATATATATATATATATATATATGTCGTGCCGAATAGGCAGAACTTGCGATCTTGGCTTAAATATCAACGCTCATCTTGCCATATAGGACAAGTGAAAATTGTGTATGTAATAATTTCGCCAAAATCATTCTTACCCTAGCGAAAAAAATATATTTCACTGTGTTTGTTTAGTATTAAATTATTGTAAACAAATCTAAAATATATTTAGTTGGGTTAGGCTAAAATAAATTGCGCTTGTTATAATAAGGTTAGGTAAGTTTTCTAAGTTCCTTTTGGTGCAAAATTATAATTTTTTACATCAACATTAATGAAAAAAATATATCTTTAAACGTATAAGAGAAAATTTCAGAAAGGACTTAATTTTAAATGAGTTCTTGCTAATTGACCAGTTTTACATATTCGGCACGACATATATATATATATATATATATATATATATATATATATATATATATATATATATATATATATATATATATACAATATATATATAATATATATATATATATATATATATTTTACCAATAGGAATATTTTATTACATAATATGGCACAGAAATTTAAGAGATACATTGTTAATATAAAGGTGGCATATACGGTACATGTTGTTACGTGTGTATCACCGATTATAAGGCGAAAATCTCATCCAGCTCCTCAGAGCTGGGGCGTGTGCCCAAAATGCAGCAGGCAATTCCCCTTTGAACAGCCATACATACATATATATATATATATATATATAATATAATAATATATATATATATATATATATATATATAATATATATATATATATATATATATATATATATATATATGTTAATGTTGCAGTTTAAAAACTGTAGTGTAAAGCACCCTTCTGGCAAGACAGTGATGGAGTGAATGATGGTGAAAGTTTCTTCTTTTTCGGGCCACCCTGCCTTGGTAGGAATCAGCCAGTGTGATAATAATAAAAAATAATATATATATATATATAATATATATATAATATATATATATATATAATATATATATATATATATATATATATATATATATATATATATATATATATATATATATATATATATATTTTCTCTCTCTCTTTCTCTCTCTCCTCTCTCTCTCTCTCTCTACTCTCCTCTCTCTCTCTCCTCTCTTCCTCTCTCTCTCTCTCTCTCTCTCTCTCTCTCTCTCCTCTCTCTCTCTCCTCTCTCTCTCTCCCTCTTTCTCTCCCTATCAGGGTGTGTGTGTGTGATTAGTTGAGTGGAGGAGGTGCAAGGTGGTGTATTAACATGTGAGTGTTCACCCTTTGCTTGCTCCCTTTGTTTGGTATTAAGTCACCTATTGTTCATTGTGTTTGTTGGTCACCCCTGGGAGGACACCCGTCCGGCGTCCCTCAGGGGCGTCCTCAACCAGAGATAAGGGGGGCAGGAGGACGTTATTAATCACAAAGGGTCTGACCGTCCCTTTGTTCGGATGGGAGAGTCGACCTTGATGTTCTGACCGTAGGCACGTTTAACTCCACCAGCAAAAAACGTGTCAGCCTGTTATATATGTGTTCCGTGGCAGTGTTATGTGTTATATATGTGCTCTGTGGCCGTGTTATATATGTGCTGTGTGGCAATGTTGTGTTATATATGTGCTCTGTGGCAGTGTTGTGTTATATATGTGCTCTGTGGCAATGTTGTGTTATATATATGTGCTCTGTGGAAGTGTTATATATGTGCACCTGGCTGTGATATGTGTTATATATGTGCTTATCCTCGTATTTCTGTGCTAGGAATGGGATTATTTAGGGATGTCCTAACACAGGTAAGGGATTAAGGGAGATCGTGTGACAGAAACTTTGGGGGAGCCAAAGTTACTTAGTGTTGTCCATAACACTTCTATGGTTTGACATTTAGGAATAACTAAAGCAATCTACAGAGCAGCCAAACACTTTCTTGTGACAATGTTAGAGACAGTGCGAAACCGTGACATTACATTAAACTAGTTCCTTTTGTGCCTTGTAACAGTCGTTGTGGAATCATTTATACACATGATTATAAATTGTGAAGGGTCACTACTGAAGTCTAAGTTGGGTAATCATTTTCTTTTCGTTATATTCGGTCAAGCAACTAGATACCCTGAGGCGGTGCCAATGAGCGGTTGTGCACCATTAATACCGTAGCTATATTAAAAGCCCTCGTAAGATTAATCTCACAGGTAGGGCTTCCGAGTTCTACACAAAGCGAGCAAGGATTTAACTTCAGGGCCAAGGCCTTCTGTGAAGTTTTGAGCTGTCTAGTGATCGAATAAGCTTTCTAGGTTGTCTACTGCCTTCAGTCGTATGGCACACTTGAAAGGGTCCGTCAAACCTTCTAGAAAATGATGCGAACGTACTGTCAGCATTTTCCTATAGAGTGGGACGAGTCCACCTTTGCTGCTCTTCACTGTGAGGGAAACGATATAGGAATTAACTGGCTATAGTCCCTTCGAGATATTCTAAAATAGGGCTGGCTTAGGGTTGATATTAACTTTAAGAAAACACAGAAAAGATGGAGAGAAAATATGATAAAGCACATAAACCACGCTTTGTTTTTAGGCGGAAAATAAAGTTATGCTCAGGAACTAGTTCCTAGTCATAATGCAATCTTTATTGATCCTATGAATGTGGTGGAGAAGAATGTGATCTCAGTTATGTAATTGTTTCCCTAGATAACTCTTCAGGGGAAGGAAACAGGGATAAGATTTGCCACTTAAATCAAGTTAAAAAGGTTTTAGGAATCGCACTTCCCAGCAATGACTATACCTTCCTCTGTTCGTACAGACACTAGTACTGAGCCGGATCCAGATGCATTACCAAAGATCAGCAGAATTGAAGTGAGACTCTTCAACTTGCAACTGTTGAAGGATCAACAGTTGTTGATGTTTGGCATAGCTGAGGCACAAATGGCTGATATTATAGTCCTTCTTCAAAATTACCCTGAAACCTTTACAGATATCCCTAAAGCATATGACTCTGGCACTCATGGTGTGGATGTGGGCACTGCTGAACCAATTAGAGTATCTCATTGCAGTGCTCACCCTGAAAAGCTAAAACTACTGAAAAAGTATATTAACTTTCTACTCAAGCATGGCTTAATGGATGAGTCAACATCTCTATGGGCCTCGTCTTGTACAGTATATTACTCTGCCAGATGTCTACTGACTTCCACGCATGGATGATATTGCGGACTTCGTGAATCGAGGGTTACTATTTGCCAGCCTTAAGTGATGAAGAGCAGGATATTTCAGTCGTTGTAGTCCAAGGTTATTTGCCAGGTTTCAATAATTCGTCCGTTTACTCTTTATGGGATTAGAAGAAATGTAGGCATACAAATGACGTAGTTGTGGTTTCTGGCACCAGGGACAAGTAGATCCATACAGTAAGGTAAGTTACTGAAAGGTTGAGAAAATGAAACTTAACTGTGAACCTCAGTCAATGAATCTCTAGTAGGTCCTTAGTCCTTTTTTTGTGTCATGTAGTGGGACAAGAAAAGATAACACACAAAAAGTCCATTTTAAAATTAAAAAGTGCATCGAGATAGGAAGTCACTCCAATTTTTTTGTGCACGAGAGAACGTTATAGGAAATTCCGTAAAAGATATTTCAGGCATAGTTGTCATAACCTTCCTTACCAACTACCTGAGTTCATGTAATCAGGTAGTTGTCAGGATGCCTTAAAGAAAATATTGAGGCTGCTGTGTACAGCAGATATTGTAGCCAAATTATTTACAACCTTTTTTTTTTTCTGTAGAGGTGATATGGGAGTTGACGCAGGAGTCCCTCAAGCACCTGGTGAGGTAATCCTTCATCTTGGGGTGCGTTTCTTCGTAAAATTTAAGCGACACCAACATTCTTAATCTACGACAGGAAAAAAGGAAGCTTTGGTTCTGATTATGGTGCTGGAGCTCTCTGATGTTTACACCTCACCCTTCCTGTATGTGGTTCAGGTGTGTAGTGATCCACTGACCTGTCTGAACTCCAGGTGGAGTAAAAACACTCGCTTAACACACTGGACTCTGCAACTCACGTCTTATAACATTTTCATGTCATAATACAAAGACGAGACGATCAATACCATGACACTCACTCTCCACAGCTTCTTACATACCCTGTATAACTTCATGTTGTGCATACGTAATTATATATATATATATATATATATATATATATATATATATATATATATATATATATATATATATATATATATATATATATATATATATATATATATATATATATATATATATATATATATGCAATAAGATCACAGTAAACAGGTGATTTCAGAATATGCAAAACAACCACTCTGAAAGAATAGAGAAATTCCAAGCGCTTTCGTGACTACTCACATTATCAAGGAACTATGATAGTTCCTTGATAATGTGAGTAGTCACGAAAGCGCTTGGAATTTCTCTATTCTTTCAGAGTGGTTGTTTTGCATATATATATATATATATATATATATATATATATATATATATATATATATATATATATATATATATATATATATATATATATATATATATATATATATATATATATATTTGTTGAGCACTACCAACTGGGTGTTATGGCAGCTAGGTTTATAAGATGGCATGCTGCCCATTTGATGGACGCTGACAGAGCCCAGCTGTACGACGCTCTAGATGTAGTATACACAGTATACACATTATACACAGACTTTGCAAAAGCTTTCGACAAGTGTGACCATGGTGTAATAGCACCCAAAATGCGTGATAAAGGAATAACGGGAAAAGTTGGTAGATGGATCTACAACTTCCTGACAATTACAACACAAAGAGTAATATTAACAGTGAAGTCCCAGGCAGCCACGGTAAAAAGCTCTGTTCCACAAGGCACAGTACTCGCTCCCATTCTATTCCTCATCCTCATTTCTGACATAGACAGAGATGTAAGCCATAGCTCCGTGTCTTCCTTTGCTCTGGTGGCCTGGTGGTTAACGCTCTCGCTTCACACGGTGAGGGCCTGGGTTCGATTCCCAGCCAGAGTAGAAACATTGGACGTGTTTCTTTCCACCTGTTGTCTATGTTCCCCATCAGTAAAATGGGTACCTGGGTGTTAGTCGACTGGTGTGGGTCGCATCCTGGGACACTGACCTAAGGAGGCCTGGTCACAGACCGGGCCGCGGGGGCGTTGACCCCCGAAACTCTCTCCAGGTAAACTCCAGGTAACACCCGGATCACCATGGCAGTGACCTCCACTGAAGACACCCCGAGACTCCAAGCGGACATCAACCAAATCTTCGAATGGGCCACTCAAAACAATATGAAGTTCAACGAATAGAAATTTCAACTACTCACATATGGGAAACTTGAAGAAATTAAAAATGTGTCAGGGTATACAACAAATTTTAACTATACAATAAAGCGGAAAAGTAATGTGAAGGACATGGGAGTGATAATGTCAGAGGATCTCGCCTTCAAAGACCACACCAATGTATCTACCTGATCTGCTAGGAAAATGATAGGATAGATAATGAGAATCTTCAAAACTAGGGATGCCAAGCCCATGATGATTCTCTTCAAATCGCTTGTGCTCTCTAGGCTGGAATACTGCTGTACGCTAACGGCCCCCTTCAAGGCTGGCGACATTGCAGACCTGGAGAGTGTACAAATAACTTTCACGGCACACATAAGTGCGATAAGGCACCTAAACTACTGGGAACGGTTGAATGTCCTTGATCTGTATTCCCTCGAACGCAGGCGAGAGAGATAGATGATAGTATACACTTGGAAGGTCCTGGAGGAATTAGTACCAAACCTGCACAAGAAAATTACTCCCTATGAAAGCAAAAGACTCGGCAGGAGATGCAACATTCCCCCGATGAAAAGCAGGGGCGCCACGAGTACACTGAGAGACAACACGATAAATGTCCGGGGTCCAAGACTGTTCAATTGCCTCCCAGCATACATAAGGGGGATTACCAATAGACCCCTGGCTGTCTTCAAGAAGGCAATGGACAGGCACCTAAAGTCAGTACCTGACCAACTGGGCTGTGGTTCGTACGTCAGCTTGCGTGCGGCCAGCAGTAATAGCCTGGTTGATCAGACCCTGATCTAACATGAAGCCTGGTCTCAGACCGGGCCGCGGGGGCGTTGACCCCGAAACCCTCTCCAGGTAAACTCCAGGGGTGGTGGGGAGACGTACGCTAAGTACAATGTTTCATTCGACATACATCACACTAACAACAGTCCCACATGACATCTATAACTGGCTTTAAGCAACAGTATTTCATTGTTTTTCTTTTTAATGAATTCATTATTCGACTTTGGGGGTGACTGCTGAGTTCTGCTGGAGATCTCTTTAGGGTGAGCAGGGGGGGTTAGCCCCAGGGTAAGCTACCTTGCTTGTAAGGGCGGACCATACCACAGGTGGGGTTAGAACCCGCTATCAGAGAGTCACAGTCGAGTTAGCCACTGGGCCATGTGAAAACTTGTCTGGATTGCCTCCAAGTGAGTCGCCTACCCTGGCAAACTCTGTTGACACCGAGCTCTGAGGTCGGTACCTCAGCCTCACAAGTGGCTTATAGGACAGATTTTCACAAATGATTGATGTTGCAAGAAACTCGCCTGCATGCACGTATAAAGGACTAACTTACTTGGTGTTGCAGCATATATCCTGATCTTCAACCTTCCTAAGCTTAGCCCCTTTGGACTTCCCCTCAGAAACCACGTGCAACCGGGAGCCTTAATTCCTGCAATATTCAATCGATATTAGTGACCTGCCTGCACCTCAGAAATTCCTATATCCAAGAGGGTGTGTATCCCCTAGTACAACTATGCAGACACAGACACTAGCTGCTAGACTGATAAGAGACGCTGGTACGTACTGGACATGCACTGCCAGCTGTACACAGGCCTACAGATCAACTCACTCACAATTTTCCCCAGACACTGGCCAGAAATCCTATGGAAAAGGTGGAGGTCTTGTCTTACTGTATGGGCCTGACAGAGGAGGTCATCATCTACGGTACATCGAGGTGCCTCTACCAGATTTCCCCAGGTCTCATATGTGAAGACACGTGGGGGGCGCTGTCTGCTGATCACGGCATGTCTTGTCCAGGTGGTGTATGGTCACAGAAGAATGAGCTGATCCCTCCCAGACCCATGCCTCCTCATTCAAACTAGGGCTGCCAGTTCTCCCTAGCTAACTTAACCTAGTGTTTGCCTACATTATCGGCCTATTACTACCTATGTTAAGGTCTTAGGTCTACATTATTATTATCTACAGTTGCCTCAATAATCCTAATATTAGTGTACTAACAGTAAACTACCTACTTCTTCCCTGAAGGGTAAATCTATAAATTAATAAGTGCCTACCATCCACGCCAACTTGGAAGAGAACGCTTTTGTTTGGGTAGGGTGTAAGGGCCACCCAGCTCAGCCGTTCCATTACGGCCATGCTGGGACCCCTTTGTACGCCGTATCTGTCCTGTGGAACTTTAGGGACCAAATAAATTTCCACATCCTCTCGCCGGCAAAGGTAGGCGCTAAGTCTAGATCAAGTCTGCCTCCCGCAGGCCCTCGCAGTGGGCCCTGGACTTGAGCGCCGTTCGACGGGTCGTCCGGCTGCTCAGCTCGGTCAGCCTCTGGTCTAACTTCTCATGTCCTGGTCCCACCATGTGGACCTCGAGGGGTAAAAGCCTGTTGATGGGTCTTATAGTCTTGACACCATTCATTCTCACCTTCACCATTCTCAACTGCCCAGCTTTGTCTGGATGGGTCGACACTACCAGGCCAAGAGGCCAGTATGCCCTGGGCACCTCGGATTCTACTAGCACCAGGTCCCATTCACTTAGCATCATCTTATTTGCCTCGGGGTCTGCACCATAGAAATGTTCCCGCAGGGCTGTCAAGTAATCCCTGCGCCAAAACCTGGTTCCATTTGTCCAGGATGTTCACCAGTCTGTTGTGACTCCTGTGCAGTTCTTCATTGATGGGGGGACCATCTGGCCCATAATAATCCAGCTCCTTGGAAGACTGACTCAAAATTGCGGGGAAGGGCTCAATCCTCCTTCCAAACAGCATGTGATTGGGGGTGAGAGCTTCCTGCTCATCAATCCCATTTTACACATAGGTCAGAGGCCTGTTATTGACTCTTGCCTCTATCTCAACTAACACTGTCCTCAGTTCATCAAAGCTCACTCTCCTGCCATGCAAGACCTTCCGAATGCACCCTTTGACTGTGCCCACCATGCGTTCATAGAATCCCCCTTGCCAAGGTGCTCTGGGAGCTATGAACCTCCACTCGCACTCTATTCTCTTCAGGTATTCTCGCACTTCTCCGTTGTCCCTGAGATTCCTGAAAACTTTATCGGCTGCTCTGAAGCTCGTGCCATTGTCCGAGATAATCAATTGCGGGCACGAGAATCTGGCTGTAAACCTCCTGAACAACTTCACGAAAGTCTCTGTCGACATATCTTCCGCCAACTCCAAATGCATAGCTCGAGTAGTGGCACAAGTTAAACAGGCAGACACATACTTTCTGAGGGCCCACCCTATCGTCTCCTGGGTTCTTCAACGTGATAGCCCCAATATAGTCTATTCCCACAGTCTCAAAGGGCCTGTCACTATGTACCCACTCCTGAGGCAGCGGTGGTGGACCTGGGTATGGTAGGGTCCTCCCATCGTACCACTGGCAGACCGTGCAACTCTTTAGCACCCTTTTGACGGCAGCTTGGCCCTTCAGTACCCAGTAATTCTGACGTAGGCACGTGAGGGTATCTCCAAACCCCCCATGTAAGGTCCTCTGATGGGCATCTTGTATCAATAGCTCTGACGCCCATCCCTCCTTTCCCAGTAACACGGGATGTTTGGCCCCATAGCTGAGCTCAGAGTTTTGTATCCTTCCCCTGCATCTTATTAGCCCAGCAGGATCTAGGAACAATCCCAACGAGTGGACCAATTTACTGTTCCCTGAGTCGTCGTTGGACACACGTCCTGACACCATAACCTGCTGCCCTGTCGCCAGTACTTCCAGCACTCCTGGAAACCTCTCCCTTTGGTACTGCCTTATCCAATATTCTCTGGGACCCACGAGAGACAACTGTCGACCCTGGCTTACGTTGTCATGCAGCTTCCTCACAAATCGAAATGCCATTTCCGTGACTCCTATAAGTTTCCTCCAAGAGGAGTAGCGTCTGGGGTCAAATAATTCAGTGTCGGGTTCCCCTACAAAGTGTACTATGCTGCTGGTTGTCTCCCCGAATTTCTGCTCCGGCCAGCAATCCTTTGCCGGCAACCAGTCTGGGCCTTTGAACCAAATCTCACTTTTACTCAGCTTTTTGTGTGTCACCCTCGGCTTATCAGGTCGGCTGGGTTTTGATCTGTAGGCATGTACAGAATTGTTGATGTTGACTGTAGCTCCCGTATCTCCTTTACCCGATTCCTGACATAGGGGAGCTTAGACCTGTCGTTCTGGACCCACTGTAAGGCCACCTCCGAGTCTGTCCATACATAGGTGTGTGTCACCCTCAGGTTACTCAACACCTCCTCTATGTACTTACCCAGTCTTGCTCCCAGCAACATCGCCGTGAGCTCTAGCTTTGGGATCAAGCAATCCTTCAGGGGTGTCACCCGCACACGACTGGTGGCCAGACTGACCTGGTCCCTGGCCACCAAATACGCTACTGCCCCATAGGCCCTGGAGGAGGCATCACAGAAGACATGCAAGTCATAGTCCTGCCCAGTGCACCCGATGGACCTGGGGAATGTGAACTCATGCAATTCTGCTAGATCTTTGCTAACCAGATCCCACTCCTGGCAGACTGTTTCTGGCAGTGGGTCGTCCCAACCTAGGTTCAGCTCCCAGGTCTGTTGCACTAGCATCCTTCCTCGAATGGTGATGGGTGTCAACAAACCCAAAGGATCGAAGGCAATCTGCACTTTACTCAGCAAGGACCTCCTGGTCAGCTTCCCTTCCCCATCAGGTTTCCTCTTTAGCCTAAGTCTGTCTTCCTTGATTTCCCACTCCAGTCCCAACACCGATGTTACCTCAGGTATTGAGTAGCCAGCATAGTCACGTTCCACCGTGCCCCGCAACGTTGGATTGTTTGTCACCCATTCTCTCAATGGCCTGTTAGCCGAGAGCATCTCCTGATTAGACTCTCGGTAAATGTCCATCAACAGCCTTTCATCTGAGGTGGTACCTTGCATGTTGTCTACATAAAATAGGGTCTTCAGTAATTCTTTAAGCAGGCTGTTACAGTTCACAAGGTGGTAGTCTATGGTAGCCTGTAATAGGAATGGCGAACTAGTGGCACCAAACAACACTGCCCTGAATCTGTAGGTATCATATCCTCGCTCGGGCACCTCCCTGTTAGCTAACCACAAGAACCTTGTGTAGTCCCTGTCTTGTGGCTGCAACCCAATACGTAGGAAGGTTTTGCTAATATCTGCCTCATAGGCATACTGTTCTGTCCTGAATCTCAACAACACATCTGCTAATTTCTGCGTCAGGGAGGGCCCTGTGAGCAGACAGTCGTTCCTCGATGGCTCTCGGGGACTCGCCTGTGAGCTGCAGTTCAAGACTACTCTGATGGGAGTGGTTACTGACTCCTTGGTGACTGCCATGTGTGGAAGATAATGGGTGTTTTCCCCAGGGCTGGCATTGGGCACTTTCTCAATGAACCCAAGAGCCAACTGTTCCTTAATAATATCGACATATTTCCCCACCAGACCCTTCTTGGTCAGGCTGTTCACCAATGAATTCAACTGACCCCGTGCCTTCTTGAAATTAGTGGGCAGTGTTGGGTGTACCGGTTTCCATGGGAGTCGCACCCAGTACTGTCCGTCCCTGAACTGCACATGGTTCAAGTAATCTCGATATGTCTCTTCGTGTTCAGGGGTGGCTGGTCACCCTTAATCCCTACTACATCCAGGTCCCATAGTTTATGGACCGGCTCACCGTCAGATATGCCAACTTGTGTCTCTGACAGGTCTTCATGCACCCCAATCTGCATCACCAGTACAGCCTCAGTCGCTGTAATACCGGAGTCCTCCTTTCCCGGGGTCACAGGGAAGTGAGCTGGTACCCTGCCTCCTATGATGTACCCCGCTAGAGTCCTGTACAGGCCAACACCCTCCTTGATAACTCTTCTCGTGGACACAAACTCGTCTATGTAATCTCCTCCTACCAAGATTCCTACATTACTAACATTGTCTGTAGCAAGGTCTGGTTCCGCTAGCTTCACACCCAACTCCCTCAAATGTTTGACTGCTGTGGCCAGTCCCTTAGTGGTAATGATATTGGGCAGCTTCTTCACTATCAAGGCTGAAATTTCCCGTCGACGCCTGGCTAACCTGACCGTCACATTGACTACTGGATAAGACCTGCGTGGGACTTCCCCACCAAAACCTTCCGCCTTCATGTCAACTTTACCACCTGTCTTCAATTTCAACCTAATTGCTAGACTCTCTGTTATAAAGGATCTCTCTGTGCCCCACTGTCGAAGAACAAACGGGTCATTTCAGACTTCTTCCCATTCGTAACCACCGCCATTATGGTGGGCAAGGCCACCGAACCTTGAAAATGCTCACCAGAACAAATTCCCGGTGCAGCACTCACCACACTCATCACTGCTTCCGACTCGTCCTTGCTCTCCGTCCTTTCTTGCGGTTTGCTCTCCTTAGCTTGTGCTGATCTGGTGTCATTAGGACATAGTGCACTGTGATGCCTACCTTTCCGGCAGCCCCGACACTCACTGAGTTGGGCGCTACAGTCCCTGGCAAAATGTTCTCCACAACACTTGAAACAAAGTCTCAACTCCCTTAGTCGTTGAACCCTTTTGTGATAGGTGGTGAAGCTCGAGCACCCTGAACTAGCGTGTTCACCTTCACAAAACAAGCACTGTCTCATACTGGCCGCTTTAGTGGCTTCTCCCTTGGCCCTGTGGGTGGAGGACTCGCCCTGGGCATAATACGTGCCGACCCTAGTAGGAGGTGGTTTAGGTCTATCTCTCGAATGTCTGGGGAAGTTGACCGACTTCTCCTTGATAGGTAATTTCTCCCCCTGACCTACGCTCAGGTGAGATATGAGATCCCCTAACCCTTCAATAATTTGTTTTATCGTGAACCTATTCGTCCGATATTTTAAGCGCAACTCATGCACTGTAGTGCTAGCCAGTTTCCTCTGAATCACCTGGCTAAGGACCCATTCTGAATCATCCTCATCATGCAAATCTCTGAAACTATTTGTCAAGCTCATAATTTCAATATGGAACTTCTCTAGGCTTTGACGGTTATGTCGGCAAGCCTCTGGATCCAACAACTGATAAAGTATGGCCACTTTTATCTCTTCAGTGTTGCCAAACATGTCTTCTAATTGGTCTTTGGCATGTTGGTAATTAGTGTCAGTAATCTGGTAGTGCCAGACCAAGTCTAAGGCTTTACCCTTGAGCTGTGACCGCAAATACTGCAATTTGACGGCATCTGACAAATCGTTCCTGTCATCTATCTGGGCTTTAAACTGATCCCAGAAAGCAATGTACTCAGTTAGGGTTCCATCAAATGTCGGTAAATTCAAGTGGGGCAACATGGGCAACATATTGACAGGTGTGTGGCTGTTTGGGGTACCTGCGGTGTTCGACACCACCCTTGGAATACTAGCCTTTAATGTACTTAACTTATCTTTGTACGTATTCATCTCCTGATGACAATCTACATCATCCTCAGTGAATTCGTCCAGAGCCTGCCAAAGACTATCCTGGGCTTCATCATCCTCAATAGCCTGTAGCTCATATGCTGAGAATGCTTGTTCATAGGCTTCCCATTTTCCCCCCCAAACGCTTCAAGCAGTCTTGCAAATCATCGCAGTCTACGTTACTGCGTTGGCAAGTAGCCTTGCACCTGTTACGCGTTCTGTTCAGATGCCCTTTGTATGCCGCCACTGATCGTTTTAATTTGGCTAACACTGAACCAGACTCTCCTGAACTCCCATCTGCCATTGTCGAAGTTTAATGAGGAGTGTGACACTAATTGTACTTTACCCAGTCCACCCCACAGCACGTCACGGTGTTAGGTAAGAATGAACGAGTCTCAAGGCTTCTCAACAAGCTTAACAATTCCCTTTGTTATATTGACTCTACTCTGAATCAAAAATGTACACTGTTAGCTCTCAAATCCCAATTGAAATGTGTATCGACGTGAAAGCTTAACCTAGCAATTTCCTGTACAATGCCAGCAAATAATTACAGGACTTAACCTAGTCTCAGGTACAATTCACAAATCCCACATTAACATGAATCAAAGACAATGAAAATCACACAATAAAAAGTGCAGTATACAAATTAAAATCCCTTGGTTAACACAAATAAATTCAACAGTTCAACTTGTGAAACAGTAAATGAATAATGTATGTAAACAGCTTGGCCTAACTGCCCAGCTTACTCAGTCTAGCGTGGATGGTTGGATAAGGTACATCCTAACCTAACTAGTGTGCTATAGCTTAATTAAACCTGGCTTTAGAACTCCCTGTAAATAATAACTAGGTTAAATCTGTCCTAGCTACTATAACTGTTGTAAATATTGCACAAGCCTAGCCTAACTGTGGCTACCTTGCAAATCCACTGAAAGTAATTAACACACAAGTCTCCTACTCTGGATTACTTGTAATCACTGTAAATAATTAAATTCACAAGCTTCTCTAGCCTACCTGGCCTGCCTGTAAATTACTGCAAATAATAACTTCTGTGTATAGTCAGCTTGGCCTAGCCTCTGTGCAACTCTGGGCCTAGGTGTGCTAGCTTAACCTAACTCTGTTAAACTGGTTCCTAACTGTGGCCTAGCTATGTTAATTTTAACCTAGCTATTCCACATCACGGTTTTCTTTTCGAAGGACCACTTTGTGAAAATTTGTCTGGACTGCCTCCAAGTGAATCACCTACCCTAGCAAACTCTGTTGACACCGAGCTCTGAGGTCGGTACCTCAGCCTCACAAGTGGCTTATAGGACAGATTTTCACAAATGATTGATGTTGCAAGAAACTCGCCTGCATGCACGTATAAAGGACTAGCTTACTTGGTGTTGCAGCATATATCCTGATCTTCAACCTTCCTAAGCTTAGCCCCTTTGGACTTCCCCTCAGAAACCACGTGCAACCGGGAGCCTTAATTCCTGCAATATTCAATCGATATTAGTGACCTGCCTGCACCTCAGAAATTCCTATATCCAAGAGTGTGTGTATCCCCTAGTACAACTATGCAGACATGGACATTAGCTTCTAGACTGACAAGAGATGCTGGCACGTACTGGACATGCACTGCCAGCTGCACACAGGCCTACAGATCAACTCACTCACAATTTTCCCCAGACACTGGCCAGAAATCCTACGGAAAAGGTGGAGGTCTTGTCTTACTGTATGGGCCTGACGGAGGAGGTCATCATCTATGGTACATCGAGGTGCCTCTACCAGATTTCCCCAGGTCTCATATGTGAAGACACATGGGGGGCGCCGTCTGCTGATCACGGCACGTCTTGTCCAGGTGGTGTATGGTCATAGAAGAACGAGCTGATCCCTCCCAGACCCACGCCTCATCATTCAAACTAGGGCTGCCAGTTCTCCCTAGCTAACTTAACCTAGTGTTTGCCTACATTGTCGGCCTATTACTACCTATGTTAAGGTCTTAGGTCTACATTATTATTATCTACAGTTGCCTCAATAATCCTAATATTAGTGTACTAACAGTAAACTACCTACTTCTTCCCTGAAGGGTAAATCTATAAATTAATAAGTGCCTTCCATCCACGCCAACTCGGGAGAGAACGCTTTTGTTTGGGTAGGGCGTAAGGGCCACCCAGCTCAGCCATTCCATTACGGCCATGCTGGGACCCCTTTGTATGCCGTATCTGTCCTGTGGAACTGTAGGGACCAAATAAATTTCCACAGGCCAGCTAGCTACAAAAAGATTCATCTAACTAGGTGGTTGGATACCTATGTTAACCTTCCTATGGTGTAGAAATATACCTGGTTGGATGAATCTTATTGTAGCCAGCTGGTCCATTGGTTAACATGACAGTCTGGAGTTTTGTGACTCTCTGATTGCGGGTTCTAACCCCACCCGTGGTATGGTTTGTTTGCAATCGTATCATTACGATTTCGTGAGTCTTGTAAGGGTGGCCTTGGGGCTTCAGCTCCTGAAGAGCCAAGAGCTGGTTTACAACACACTAAAGTCTGTCCTCAGCATGGGTGTCGAAAGCTGTAACAGAGAGAGTTCTTAAGCTCTCTCTTTCAAACTAATTTTATGGTATTTAGGTATAGTGTATATAGTGGTATACACTTTATTTGCACTGCCAGATGCAACCAACCTTCAAAATTTCTCGTATTTTTGACACTAATTCCTATTTATCTTTTCTTAAGCATATCTATCCTCCCTGATCCCCTATTTATCCTTTCTGAACCTATCAATTCTTCCTGACCCTCTTTCGATACTTCTTGACCCCTGTCCACATTCCCTGATCCGCTTCTAACCCACTCTGTCCTCTGTCTGTCCTCTCTGGCACTTATCTTTCCTCAGTGGCTCCTATCTGTTCTCCCTGTCTCTAACTACCCTCCCTAACCACTGTTTATTTTCATTGACTGCTGTGTATCCTTTCTAACAAATGTCTACCCTTTCTGCTTTTTGTATATCCTCTAACGCAGTGGTTTTCAACCGCTGGACCACGGTTGAAAACCACTGCCGGTCCGTGAAAAAGTTATTGTTTTCTCAAAAGTTTGAGACGTTCTGCTATTAAATATTATTAGCATTTTTGTTTACCGTTCGGTTTCTGGTTATTTTAAGTACTTATAGAATTTTTATTTGATATTATTAGATTTAAAAACTAATACGCAAAAATAAAAAAATAATACTATACTATTATATACAAATAATGATTTTTATTTGTTCCAGTCATGGTAATGTGTCTATTTGTTCTTTATTCAGTTTTGTTCTTTAGAGAGTCTGCTGTCTTTAAGGAGTTTCGTTGTGCGTCGTCATTGCATGTGGAAGACACACTTCTCCCTTTCTGTCTGCACCTTCTCAGGGAGGGTATATGAGGGTCAAGGGGGACAGGGAGGAATCAGGAAGGACAAATAGGGGACAGGGACAGATAGGAATCAAGGAGAGTATGAAAGGGGTGAAAGAGAATAAATAGGAATCAGGAAGGATGGATCAACGTCAGATAAAGTCTAGATATGTGTTAGACTGCAGTGGTTTTCAGCCTTTTGACATTTGCGAACCGGTAAAAATAGGAGAAATATTTCGTGGACCGCTAAGGCAGAAATAAAAATCATTATTTGTATATAATAGTATAGTATTATAGCGGTTTTCAACCGCTGGACCACGGTTGAAAACCACTGCCGGTCCGTGAAAAAGTTATTGTTTTCTCAAAAGTTTGAGACGTTCTGCTATTAAATATTATTAGCATTTTTGTTTACCGTTCGGTTTCTGGTTATTTTAAGTACTTATAGAATTTTTATTTGATATTATTAGATTTAAAAACTAATACACAAAAATAAAAAAATAATACTATACTATTATATACAAATAATGATTTTTATTTCTGCCTTAGCGGTCCACGAAATATTTCTCCTATTTTCACCGGTTCGCAAATGTCAAAAGGCTGAAAACCACTGCAGTCTAACACATATCTAGACTTTATATGACGTTGATCCATCCTTCCTGATTCCTATTTATTCTCTTTCACCCCTTTCATACTCTCCTTGATTCCTATCTGTCCCTGTCCCCTATTTGTCCTTCCTGATTCCTCCCTGTCCCCCTTGACCCTCATATACCCTCCCTGAGAAGGTGCAGACAGAAAGGGAGAAGTGTGTCTTCCACATGCAATGACGACGCATAACGAAACTCCTTAAAGACAGCAGACTCTCTAAAGAACAAAACTGAATAAAGAACAAATAGACACATTACCATGACTGGAACAATACACACATAACCTGCATCTAGGAGAGAGTAAAGCTTACGACGACGTTACGGTCCGACTTTGACTATTTACAGAGTCACACTAACACAAAAAATACAAACTCTAAGGCAGAAATAACATCTAGTATCGGACCACTGACTGATGGATATGGAACACACACACTGGTGGCAACAAAGAATTAAGTGAAGTACTGACCTCCCTAGCTAACTTCACTAACAGTGAAGATAGCTAGCTATTTTCATTGACCCCTTACTATCTTCATTGATCCCTAGCTATCTTCACTGATCCTTAGCTATCTTCATTGACCCCTAGCTATCTTCACTGACCCCTAGCAATATTCACTGACCCCATAGCCATCTTCACTGATCTCTGTCTATCTTCACTGACCCCTGGCTATCTTCACTGACCCCTAGTCATATTCACTGACCCCTAGCCATCTTTACTGACCCCATAGCCATATTCACTGACCCCATAGCCATCTTCACTGATCTCTATCTATCTTCAATGACCCCTGGCTATCTTCACTGACCCCTAGCCATATTCACTGACCCCATAGCCATCTTCACCGATCTCTGTCTATCTTCACTGACCCCTGGCTATCTTCACTGACCCCTAGCCATATTCACTGACCCCTAGCCATCTTCACTGACCCCATAGCCATATTCACTGACCCCATAGCCATCTTCACTGATCTCTATCTTCACTGACCCCTGGCTATCTTCACTGACACCTAGCCATATTCACTGACCCCTAGCCATCTTCACTGACCCCATAGCCATCTTCACTGATCTCTGTCTATCTTCATTGACCCCTGGCTATCTTCACTGACCCCTAGCCATCTTCACTGACCCCATAGCCATATTCACTGACCCCATAGCCATCTTCACTGATCTCTGTCTATCTTCACTGACCCCTGGCTATCTTCACTGACCCCTAGCCATCTTCACTGACCCCATAGCCATATTCACTGACCCCATAGCCATCTTCACTGACCCCTAGCCATATTCACTGACCCCATAGCCATCTTCACTGATCTCTGTCTATCTTCATTGACTCCCTGCTATCTTCACTGACCCCTGGCCATCTTCACTGACCCCATAGCCATATTCACTGACCCCATAGCCATCTTCACTGATCTCTGTCTCATCTTCATTGACCCCTGGCTATCTTCACTGACCCCTAGCCATCTTCACTGACCCCATAGCCATATTCACTGACCCCATAGCCATCTTCACTGATCTCTGTCTATCTTCACTGACCCCTGGCTATCTTCATTGACCCCTAGCCATATTCACTAACCCCATAGCCATCTTCACTGATCCCTTTCTATCTTCACTGACCCCTGGCTATCTTCACTGGCCCCTAGCCATATTCACTGACCCCTAGCCATCTTCACTGACCCCATAGCCATATTCACTGACCCCATAGCCATCTTCACTGATCTCTGTCTATCTTCATTGACCCCTGGCTATCTCCACTGATCCCTAGCCATCTTCACTGACCCCATAGCCATATTCACTGACCCCATAGCCATCTTCACTGATCTCTGTCTATCTTCACTGACCCCTAGCTATCCTCCCTAGCTCATTTCTATCTTCCTTTTATATCCTACCTAATTCCTAGCTATCTTCCCTAACCCCTATTTATACTCTCTGATCCCTAGCTATCCTCCTTCACTCAAATTTATCCTCCCCGACCTCTAGCTATTCTCCCCCCTGTTCATCCTCCCTGCCTCAGCTGCTCTCCCTGACTCCTTGTCCTCCCTGACTGACGTTGTCACTATTCGCTGACACTTGTATTGTTTCTGACTCACTACTCATAAACACACAATAATTTATCACATAAATTTTCAACTTCTGAAAATTTATATATATATATATATATATAATATATAATATATATATATAATATATATATATATATATATATATATATAATATATATTATATATATAATATATAATATATATTTTATATATATAATATATAATATAATATTATATATATATATATATATATAAAATATATATATATGCAAAAAGATCACAGTAAACAGGTGATTTTTAGAATATGCAAAAAAACCACTCTGAAAGAATAGAGAAATTCCAAGCGCTTTTCATGACTACTCACATTATCAAGGAACAATGAAAGTAATGCATCAAAGGAAGGCATATAAAGGATCTAGCCCATACCTCACTATCACATCCCACAACAAAGCAACACCTGGACAAATAACAAGTTTTAAAATTATTAATTCTTGGGTAGAATAGTTTGTTGGTGGGCTGTGCGAAGGGCCTGTCTAGTTGGGCCAGCGGGCCTGCTGCATTGTTCCCTTTCTTACGAATCGCGTGTCAGGTGTTGCTTTGTTGTGGGATGTGATAGTGAGGTGTGGGCCAGACCCCTTATATGCCTTCCCCTGATGCATTACTTTCACTGTTCCCCGATAATGTGAGTAGTCACGAAAGCGCTTGGAACCTCTATATTCTCTCACAGTGGCTGTTTTGCATATTCTGAAATCACCTGTTTACTGTGATCTTGTTACATATATATATATATATATATATATATATATATATATATATATATATATATATATATATATATATATATATATATATATATATATATATATATATATATATATATGCAAAACAACCACCCTGAAAGAATAGAGAAATTCCAAGCGCCTTCGCGACTACTCACATTATCAAGGAACTATGAAAGTAAAGCATCCAAGGAAGCCATATAAGGGGTCCGGCCAACACCTCACTATCAGATCCCACAACGGTTAAACACCTGACGGGCGCCGGCCCAACTGGACAGGTCCCCCGCACAACTCACCAACAAACTACTCTACCCAAGAAAATTTAAAAATTATTATTTGTCCAGTGTATTATTAAATTCTTCCCAAATTCTATTAATTATAAATTGATCTAATTTATATAAGCCAAAGGAAATATTTATATTATTGTCAAAACTGCTTTTTATGAAACAAGATTCAATTATATTCCTGTCGACCATGGACTTGCTTGATACTACTTTCTCAATTTTTTGAAAATCAATTGGATGGTTAAAATCTCTTACATGAATAAATAGAGCATTGGAATCTTGTCCAGTTCTAATGCTGTATTTATGTTGTTTTAATCTTAATTCGAGATTTTTACCAGTTTGACCGTAATAAACTTTATCGCAAATTTTACAAGGAATCTTATAGACACATCCATCAGCATTTTGGGGGGAATTCTTTATCAAAAGTTTTTTTACTGTATCAAGATTTTTGAATACAACTTTAATATTAAAAGTCTTAAGAAGAGAAGGCATATCAACCAAGTTTTCATGGTAAGGGAGAACCAACATATTTTTAGTTGAATAAGGCTGGTTGTCCCTTTTTGGATTGTAAAAAGTATTTCTAGCAACTTTAAAAGATTTATCAATTACATTTCTTGGGTATTTTAAATCATTACCTATTTCATAAATTTTGGATATTTCCTCATCTATGAACTCAGGACTACAGATTCGTAAAGCTCT
The DNA here is from genome assembly GCF_026875155.1 of Cherax quadricarinatus. Lineage (NCBI taxonomy): Eukaryota > Metazoa > Arthropoda > Malacostraca > Decapoda > Parastacidae > Cherax > Cherax quadricarinatus. The sequence goes on from NC_069404.1 coordinate 103,759,049, forward strand.
CAAAAACATTGATGAGAAAACAGACAGTTTGACTCTATCTTGATGCGAGGAATAATAGTGGACATAGGAACAGTTATTTGTAGGTTTTCTGTAAATTTTAAATTTGAATTCATTATTACCCTTAATAATTAAAACATCTAGAAAAGGCAATGAGTTATTTTCTTCAAACTCAACAGTAAAGTTTATAGAATGGGCTAAGCTATTTAATTTTCCAAGGAAATTGTGTATATCTACATTTTTGGGCATAAGACACAAAATATCATCAACATATCTCAACCATTTAGCTCTATTAGGGAGGATTGTGTTAAGCAGCCTTGTCTCAAAAAATTCCATGTATAGGTTACTAAGAATAGGTGAAAGAGGATTTCCCATTGCCATACCAAACTTCTGAGTGTAAAACTTATCATTAAATACAAATTTTGCATCAACAATCCAAAGTTTAATAAGTTTTAATGATAGAAGGAACTGGCAATGGTAAATCATAGTTAACGAGTTCTTCAGATAAGAAACTTAATAAATCATCAACAGGAACTTTCGTAAACAGGAAGTAACATCAAACTAACCATGTTAAAATCATTTAAGTCAGTCCAAGGAGCTTAATTTATCAACCAAGTCTATGTTGTTTTTAACATTAAAGTTAGAAATTTTGCCAACAATAGGGCTCAAAATATCAACAAGCCATTTGGATAATTTATATGAAACTGACCCTATGGAGCTAATAATTGGTCTGACTGGATTCCCTGGTTTGTGTGTTTTTATTTAGTCCATACATGTAAGGTAAAGATGGATTAGTGGAAGTAAATTGTTTGACTAATTCATCTTTGCCTTTCAGTAGAAGTTTTACTGTTTTATTGAAATTGCTGTTAACGGTTTCTAGGGGATTTTTCCTAAGTTTAGAATAGGTTTCAGTATCATTTAAGAGATTATTAATTTTTTCTTGGTAATCATTTTCTTTCATAATTACTATTGCATTTATTTTGTCTGCTTTAGTAAGGCGCAAATTTTTATTGTTATTAAGTGTATCATAAGACTTAAGAATCTTTGAGGGCAATTGGGAATGTTTGGTTTTAACATAGATCTATATACCATTCCTTTACTAATATTAATTTCATCAGAGGATAAATCAGAAAATTTTCAAAGTTACAAAAGGCCTTTTGCAATTTCAACATTATTAAGTTTTTTTGAAGTTGCAAAACTTAGGCCAAAACCTAGAGCAGCGGTTGTATGTTTGTCTAAAATTTCATCTGATAAGTTAATTACAAAATTGTTATTAGCATGCTTTGTCCAATCACTATTTTCAATTAAAATGTCTAATTTTCTTTGTAGTTTGCTCTTGAGTTCATTACAAATTCTTCTGAGTTTATTATAGCAATGATCCAACACACTGTGTTTCCATTCTGATGGAATGGCCTGATTAAAAGAGTATTTTTTGTTTCTCAATATTTTGAATGCTTCCTTCTCCTGTATTTTAGTTATTTCAATATGTTTCTGAAGAATAATTCTCATAAAATCATCAAAATGACGATCTCTCATGTCAAGAAAGATTCTTTAATATATAAATACTGCTCGTGAGGCTAGTACACCAAACAGGGAGGAGAATGAAATTAGCTTAGCAGCTCCCACACCTCCGTATGTCCTCAGATAGGGGTAAAACAACTAGCTCTGCTGGCTGCGCCATTCTTGTAGGACTTGGTGGTCCTGTGGGTTAAAGTGTCATGTTGTTCTCGCTAACCATGAGGCGGGGCAGTACAACATGGGTTCGAGTCCTTGGTTAGTGCAGTGCTATTATTGATCAATATATATATATATATATATATATATATAATATATATATATATATATATATATATATAATATATATATATATATATAGGGAGGTATCACCTCTAGAACTGGACTAGGGACCCCTCAACCTCAGAGAAAAGAATAAACTTGTTTCAAGGAAAACTCGAGATTATCCCCGGAGCTGTTTGAATATTTTCTTCTCCTAACACCCCCTATATTCTTTGTCGATTTTATTTAAAGACAAAATACATTGACAAAAATACAATGGGAAATAGAACAACATAAGTAACATCTCAGAACCTACATCTCGAATACTTTGTCCAGCTCCCCGGCAGTGAGCCGCGTGCTCAGAATGCTGCAGGCATTTTCCCTCTGGATCGCAACACTGAGTCTCTAAAAGAGGAAGCTGGCCTCTCTGTCATCCTTAGTTTCTGTGATGAGCTTTTAACCCAGCTCTTTGAGGAACTTTAGAGCACACTTGCTCTATGTGCCGAGGGTCTTTGACTCTACTGGGATGAAATTATAGCAAGGGGGCAGGCCTTCATATTTGCAGATCTTCTGGGTCTCTCTGTAGCTGGTGGCTCCACCCCCGTTCAGCTTCAGAGTATGGCAAGTATGTGTCCGCCAAAATGGCGGCACAGGTGTAGTCCCAGGCAATCTGCTTACCATCCTTCCAGGGTAGCATAGTTACTCAATCAGGACACTTTTGACTTTCGTCAGACCTCTGTACTTGGGGTTCCCATTTAACTGGGCAGCAGGTTGTGGCGAGAATTCCCTTTATGATGTTGTTGACCTCCTCATGTCTAGCATCCTTTCCTTCTGATGTATGACACCCGAGACCATGAAGTCCGAACTGATCAGCTGACACCCTGCCGCAAATACACCTATGTTCGGTGAGTATGTGAGCATGGGGCGTGCTATGCGAAGAGCAACACCGATCCGAATGGGCTGTGGATCGAGTAGAGTGCCCAGGGAGGAACTGGGAACAGCTAAAAGGAAATCTCCTGAATGTGGTGCCTTCACGGCTAGAAGATGAGCTTGTTCCTTTCCTGAAGCATTGGTGAACATTGTGTTGGCATTTTTTCTATCATCGGTTTGTCCCAGTTGGACTATTTATGCTCTGTAGGAGGAACTGGACTGCTTGAGGGGTCTACAAGGGTGTCCCACAGCATAGCTGCTTCAATGAACCTGGGTTCTTGGGCTATTACCGCACCTCTCAAGCGTTCAGGGACAATCTCCTTGACTAGTCCACTGAAAGCCAAACACGAGGACAGAAATGTAGGTAAAGCTACCTGCGTTGCCTTGCGCACCCCTGTACCTCCCAGTCGCACTGGAAGAGTTGCTTGATCCCATTGCTGGTCTTCCAGTAACAGATTCAGTGCCTTCTTAAAGATTGATCTCAGGAGTGAGTCACATTCGTTACTGGAAGAGTTGCTTGATCCCATTGCTGGTCTTCCAGTAACAGATTCAGTGCCTTCTTAAAGATTGATCTCAGGAGTGAGTCACATTCGTTGGGTTGTCAAAAGAGAGTGCGCACCTCAGGAAGTGAGTCTTGGCAGAGTAAGACACCTTGTGAGGAGATACAGGGCATCATGGGCATCAAGATCCCTTATTCTCTCCTCCATTCTCTTCAGGTCATTCAGTTTGTCCTTGAGGACTGTGTCGATGGCCTGATGACCCAGCGGTACTCCCGAGGGTGCTCTTGGATGGAGTGGTAGTAGAAGCTTCAGGAAGGATTGTTCCCACAGCTCTGACTATTTCCTGGTTGGTTGTGATGATTTTACACTTGGAGGGATTGAGGATGAGTCCCAAGACTTCTCCCTGTGTCTTCACCAGTTGTAGGTCCTCTAGCAGAGACTCTTCAGTACCTGCCAGAGTACCATCATCCAATTACCAGATGTTGAGCTCGCTACGTAAGCTTGAAGTTAGTTCTCTTACCGCCAAGCAGAAGATCTCTGTCTCTCTCTCTCTTTCTCTCTCTGTCTGTCTCGTCTGTCAGTCTGTTTGTCTGCCTGTCTGTCTGTCTGTCTGTCTGTCTGTCTGTTTATCTGTTTGTCTGTCTGTCTGTCTCTGTCTGTGTCTGTCTGTCTGTCTGTCTGTCTGTCTGTCTCTGTCTCTCTCTCTCTCTGCTCTCTCTCTCTCTCTCTCTCTCTCTCTCTCTCTCTCTCTCTCTTTATTATATATATATATAATAATATATTATATATATATATATATATATAATATATAATATATATATTATATGAAATTCCCTCATCTCTCTTCCTCATCTGCCTCCATTTCTTCTCTACTTGGCGGTAAGAGAACTAACTTCAAGCTCTGTGAAGAGCTCTGTTCCACAAGGCACAGTACTCTCCCCCATCTTATTCCTCATCCTCATATCAGACATAGACAGAGATATACATCACAGCACCGTATCATCCTTTGCGGATGATACTAGGATCTGCATGAGGCTGTCATCTGCTGAGGACGCGGTTAACCTCCAAGAAGATATAAACAAAGTTTTCCAGTGGGCAACGGTAAACAATATGATGTTCAATGAGGACAAATTCCAACTACTCCGTTATGGAAAACTTGAGGAGATAATAACTAGAACAGAGTATATACTACAGACTCTGGCCATACAATAGAGCGGAAAAATAAGGTAAGGGACCTGGGAGTAGTAATGTCTGAGGATCTCACTTTCAAGGATCACAACAGTGCCACGATCACACGTGCAAAGAAAATGATAGGATGGATAATGAGAACGTTCAAAACGAGAGATGCCAAGCCAGTGATGATCCTTTTCAAATCACTTGTTCTCTCTAGGCTGGAATACTGTACATTAACATCTCCATTCAAAGCAGGTGAAATCGCAGATCTAGAGAGTGTACAGAGATCCTTTACTGCACGTATAAGTTCTGTCAAACACCTTAACTACTGGGAACACTTGGAAGCACTTGACTTATACTCGTTGGAACGCAGAAGGGAGAGATATATCATAATCTACACTTGGAAAATCTTGGAAGGAATGGTCCCAAATCTGCACACTGAAATCACTCCCTACGAAAGTAAAAGACTGGGCAGGCGATGCAAAATGCCCCCAATAAAAAGTACACTAAGGGAAAACACCATAAGTGTCCGGGGCCCAAGACTGTTCAACAGCCTTCCATCAAGCATTAGGGGAATTGCCAATAAACCCCTGGCTGCCTTCAAAAGAGAGCTGGACAGATACCTAAAGTCAGTGCCGGATCAGCCGGGCTGTGGCTCGTACATTGGACTGCCTGCGGCCAGCAGTAACAGCCTAGTTGATCAGGCCCTGATCCATCGGGAGGCCTGGTCATGGACCGGGCCGCGGGGGCGTTGATCCCCAGAATAACCTCCAGGTAACCTCCAGGTACGTAGCGAGCTCAACATCTGGTACCTGAATGATGGTACTCTGGCAGGTACTGAAGAGTCTCTGCTAGAGGACCTACAACTGGTGAAGACAAAGGGAGAAGTCTCGGGACACATCCTCAATCCCTCCAAGTGTAAAATCATCAGAACCAACAAGGAAATAATCAGAGCTGTGGGAACAATCCTTCCTGAAGCCTCTACTACCACTCCGTCCAAGAGCACCCTCGGGAGCTCCGCTGGGTCATCAGGCCATCGACACAGTCCTCAAGGACAAACTGAATGTCAATTTACTTTAATAAAAAATAACAGTCGGCTAAGAAAGGAAACATGCCCAACGTTTCACCCGTGCTGGGGCGCGATCGCGGACCCTCATTGTTTAAGCTGAGGGCACTACCAACCAAGCCACGAGCGCTACACTACCTTACACCATCACTGGTAGTTTCAGGAAGTGTCAGAGGCGGCTTTCTTAGAGTTATACAGAAACTTGTGAGGAAGACAAGAATACAGCTTCCGGGTCACGTGACTTCCCAAACACGAGGAAGGGTATACGTCCCTCTGTCCCACCGGTGTATATTTAACCTGTGTGTAGCTGATATATAAATAATATTTTCTGATACCATATTATTTCTGGATTTTCCTTATCCGTGTACGATGCCAAGTTTACCCGCATTATAGTTTGACGTATTTTTTTGAATTTCAACTTTTCCGGTCGAGGTATATGTGTGAGAATCACGTTTGTGGGAGAGATATATATGGACCTAGAGTAAGACTAGGCTGCACAATCAGGAACTAACATTCCATATATTTCCTAAAAACCTCTTTGGTTTTTAGATTTAAGCTAGTGAATACTTCTCTTGCTTCAAGGATATATTTATACCGCCAAGTATAAATATACCCGGTTCTCGGGAGTTTGTTCCACTCATCCACAACTCTGTTACCAAACCAGTGCTTTCATATATCCTTCCTGAATCTGAATTTCTCCAACTTAAAACATTGCTGCGAGTCCTGTCATGATTAAATATTTTTTAGCACGTTATTTACAAAGCCGGTCCTTGGTGGAAGATGTCCTCTCTACCAAGATGCCTTTGTGTTTCTGTGTCAGGTAATTATAATGTGTGTGTGTGTGTGTGTGTATATATATATATATATATATATATATATATATATATATATATATATATATATATATATATATATATATATATATATATATATATATATATATATATATATATAATATATGCGTGCACACAACCATACACACACAGAGGAGGAGGAGCTATGACTCGACTCCTGCAACCACAATAAAGTGAGTACAGTTAGGCGAGTACACACACATGACGGAGGTGGTACTACAAATTACATGCATCATGTTAGAGACACTACTAGAGAGAAAGAGGAGAGGATGAGCTAGCAAAACTGGACCTCATATTCATCTTGAGTAGTTTAGACACTGGAAACAGCACATATGAAAGGCCCCTCGGAGCTATTAATCATGGGGTCCTGAGCTTTGAATACACTGAAACCTAAAAGTGGAGAGAGAAGCAGCACGAATAGGATGGGAGAATCCAAACCATAAATAAGGGGATTACACAGGTATGAGGAGGAATTTCCTGCATGAGGTACAATGGGAAGCAACCCGTGGGAAAAACAGTGAATGAAATGATGGGATATGTAACTGCATAATGCACAGAGACCTTGGAGACGTTCGTACCTAAGGGCAATAGAATCAATAGGAAGACCAGAACCAACCCTTGATTCACCCAAAATATGTAGAGGTCAAAACTAAGTGCACTAGAGAATGGAATAAGTATGAGGATATTTATTTGCCGAAGAACCAAAAATGAATATGTAGTGATAAATAGGAAGGTCCAGCGGCAATACGAGAATGACAACATCGAAAGCCATATCTGACCCAGAGATGTTGTACAGCTACAGCAGGAGGTAATCTGGCTGAGAAAGGAAGGAGGGAAGATCACAAGAAACGACCAAGAAGTATGTGAAGAGCTAATTTTGATACAAATGATCCCTTGTCATCCATTGATGATTATGATTGTTTTATGAAAACAGGCCTTCATTTTATTCATGTCTAGACAAGATCACTTTTTCCAAAATTGGCAGTGATTAAGATTTTAGCTAACAGAACTAGGGCGGCTGTTATATCCATTGCTGAATCCTTGTTGGATGATACGGTGACTAACGATGAGGTCAAAATAGAAGATTACAATATAAAACGCTTAGATAGGAATAGAAAAGGTGGTGGGGTATGTGCCTACATAAGAAATGACTTAGCTTACAACCCAAGACCTGATTTAAATGACAATAAACTGGAGATTCTATGGTTTGAAGTGCTGCTTCCCAAGACAAAACCCATCTTAGTAAGAGCTAGTTGCCACCCTCCCACCCAAGACCAGTTCTAAGAGGACTTTTCCAGTCTTGTCCGGACTTGATAACAATTTCGAGACAGTAATATTGGGAGACTTCAATATCTGTTTTTCAACAGCAAAATAACGGACTCTGTAAAAGGTATAAGCAAATTCTGGATTTAAATAGTTACACTCAACTAATTAATACACCAACCCGGATCACACAGTTTTCAACCACTAATTGACCACATACTTTGTAACCTCTCTGAGAACATTAGTCAGTCAGGCGTCATTACCACAGGCCTTAGTGATCATTTCATCATTTACTGCACCAGGAAAATCATTAGGGAACCGACAGGCCTATACAGGACAACAAAAATGAGGTCAACTAGAAACTACAGTAAAGAAATACTGGAAAATAGGCTACACAATTGTGACTGAACAGTAATAACAAGTTGCACGGACGTAAATGATGCCTGGGAAAATTTCAAAATAGAGTGTAGAGGTTTGTAAAAGGAGCAAAGGCAAGGCACTCTTGCTCAAAAACCGAAGAGTACAAGAATAACAAGAATAACCCCAGAAAGCTCTGGCCATGCCCCAGAAAGCTCTGGGGTATGGCGATAAACCCGTAAAAAGCTCTAACATAGTATGTACTAAATATTGATAACGAGGTATGCCACGAAACAACTAAAGTGGCAAACTTTTAATTCATACTACGTAACTGTGGCATCAATACTAGTAAGTAAACTTTAACACAGATTCTGATAAGTTTAAAACATACTATACCAATAAAGGGGTAACCCCAAACAGCTGTCAACTAGTACGTGTATCTCACGATTTCGTGCAAAAAGAACTAAGCAGGTTAAACCCAACTAAGAGCACCGGCCCTGATAACATCCCATCTAAGTTCCTAAAAGATGGTGCCTCTGAATTGTCAATCCTCATTGCTCACATAATAAATTTGTCCTTCACCACTAATACCGTACCGGAGGGGTTCAAGGAGGCCAGAGTTACTCCTGTCTTCAAGAAAAATAGTAGGTCTGATGTCAGCAACTATAGGCCTGTTAGTATATTCAGTATAATATGCAAAATTCTAGAGAGGGCGGTGTACTCTCAAGTAGTTAAGTATTTTAATGACAACAACATTCTCCACAGTTACCAATCAGGCCTTCAGGAGCTCTTACTCAACCGACACCTCCATAATTAATCTGATGGATTACACGAGAACTGAAATGTCGATGGGGAACCTCATACGAATGGTATCCTTAGAGTTGCAAAATGCTTCCGACATTGTCAACCACAATATATTACGTAAGAAACTTCAAGAAACTTCAAGCTATCGACACAGGTTCCATAGACTGGTTTAAGTCCTACCTTAGCAACAGGACACAAATTGTCAAAATCAGCAAAACAGAATCAGAACCCCTGCTAATAGCATGTGGAGTTCCCCAAGGTAGTATTCTGGGTCCCATATTATTTCAATGTTATGTAAATGACATGCCCATCAGTGTCAAGTGCAAACTCCTACTGTATGTAGATGACAGTGCTCTGTTAGCGTCAGGTAAAGACCCACAAGATAGTATAGCTAATGTAATAACAATAGAACTGGAGTCCTGCAGTAAACGGTTAGTAGACAACAAACTATCGTTACACCTCTGGATAACGGAAACCATACTCTTCGGCACGAAACAAACTGAGAAAGGCAAATAATTTTAATGTCCGGTGTAATGGGGAGCCCATCACTTCAGTTTCCTCAGTAAAATATCTGGGAATCCCCTTTTACCCATGCATATTAGGAGAACTGATAGGGAACAGTGTAGTAAAAGCAAATGCCAGGCTGAAGTTCCTCTACAGACAAGCACAGTGTCTACCTACTGAGGCTCGCAGGACCCTATGTCTAGCCCTTATTTAATGTCATATGGACTACGCTGGAAGATAAACTACAAATCACCCAGAACATAATGGAAAGATTCATCCTAGACCTGGGTCCAAGAGAACATGTAGGCCAGGATGAATTACAACAATTGGATATGCAGAATGTTGAAGGCAGAATAAAACTGAAGTTAAATCAAGTTTATAAAATTGCTCACAAATAGTGTCCAGAATATCTTGCTGCCAATATTATCACGGCTAAAAACCAAAGCAATCATGGTACTACGGGTAGAGGGCACAACTTTGTAGTACCCACAATCCTTTATTGTACAAGAATAAAGGAATGGAACAGACATGTCAAAGCCAGTCACAGCATGAACCAGTTCAAGAAGAGAGTCAGAAGGTGCTTAATGAATGTAGTGACAGAAAGGAAGGAGAATAATTTTTTATATTTCTAGCTAACACATATATAAATATAAATAACTCATTTTACCTTATTCCACGTAGTATATCTCCTTTGTAGTATAATAATATCTCTTTTACTGTATAATAAGGCATTAAAAGGACCGCAATGGAAATAAGTCACTGACATTTTTGTGTTATTCCAGGTTCTCTACACATTTGCTGTAATGTATGATAATCTATGTAACTATTTGTGTATGTCGTGCCGAATAGGCAGAACTTGCGATCTTGGCTTAAATAGCAACGCTCATCTTGCCATATAGGACAAGCGAAAATTTGTGCATGCAATAATTTCGCCAAAATCATTCTGAACCTAATGAAAAAAATATATTTCACTGTGTTTGTTTAGTATTAAATTATTGTAAACAAATCTAAAATATATTTAGCTGGGTTAGGATAAAATAAATTGTTCTTGTTATAATAAGATTTTTTTTTTTTTTTTTTTTAATAATTTTATTTTTCATAGACATAGGTAAGTTTTGAAAGATTCTTTTGGTGCAAAATTATAATTTTTTACATTAACATTAATGAAAAAATATATCTTTAAACGTATAAGAGAAAATTTTAGAAAGGACTTAATTTTAAATGAGTTCTTGCTAATTGACCAGTTTTACATATTCGGCACGACATATATACCTGAATAAACTTACTAACACGAGATTTAAGGCAGTATTTTCAGTGGAGACAGACTGGACTACAGTAAACCAGAATGGTATGGTACTGCAACAAGTGCTAGATACTACACACAACCAAGGAGGAAGTAAACAGGATGCTAAGTGAACTAGATACCTCAAAGGCGATGAGACCGGACATCTCTCCGTGGGTCCTGAGGGAGGGAGGAGGGGCGCTCTGTGTGCCACTGACAATCTTCAACATATCTATCGAAACAGGGCAACTACCTGAGGTGTGAAAGACAGCAATGTAATCCCAGTTTTTAAGAAACTGGACAGGCAGGTAGCATTATACTACAGACCAATGTCACTGATAAGCTTCTCCACCTAAAGTCGTGGAGAAGCTTATCAGGAAATGACTGGTGGAGCACTTAGAAAGGGATGAGCTTATACACGCTAACCAGCATGGTTGCAGGGAGGGGAAATCCTGTCGTAAAAGTACCGGAGTTTTAAGACACGGTGACAGAAGTAAGACAAGAGAGAGAGAGGGGGTGGGTAAACTGCATTTTCGTAGATTATAAGAAGGCTTTCGACACATTTCAGCACAAGAAAATAGTGCAAAAGCTAGAGGAACAGACAGGAATTACAAAAAAGGAACTGCGATGGATCAGATAATACCAGACAGGAAGGAAAAACACGAGTGATGGTACGTGAAGAGGTCTCAGAGTGGGCGCCTGTGACGAGCGGAGTTTCATAAGGGTCAGCCCTAGGGCTGGTGCTGTTTCTGGTATATGTGATTGACATAACGGAAGGGATAGATTCAGAAGTGTGTTTGCAGACGACGTGAAGCTAATACGGATAATTTAAGTGGACGAGGATCATGTAGAACTTCAAAGGGATCTGGACAAGCTGCAAGCCTGGTCCAGGAACTGGCTTCTGGATTTTAACCCCACCAAGTGCAAAGTCATGAAGGTTGAGGAAGGTCAAAGAAGAACGCAGATAGAGTTCAGGCTAGGGGGACAAAGGCTACAAACCTCACTCAAGGAAAAGGATCTTGGGGTGAGTATAATACAGAGCCCATCTCCTGAGGCACACATTAACCAAATTGGAGTATGCAGCACCAGTATGGAACCCACACCCTGGTCAAGCACGTCAAGATATTAGATAGTGCAAAGGATTGCAACAGGATTAGTCCCGGAGCTAAGGGGAATGTCCTACGAGGAGAGGTTAAAGAAAATCGACCTGACGACACTGGAGGACAGTAGAGATAGTGGGGGACATGATAATGACATAAAATACTGAGAATGACAAGTTGGATAGGGACAGGATGTTTCGGAGATGGGACACAGCAACAAGAGGTCACAACTGCAAGATGAAAAATCGGAAGAGTCACAAGGATGTTTGGAAGTATTTCTTCAGCCATGGGGTTGTCAGGAAGTTCAACAAACTGGAGAGTGATGTAGTGGAGGCAGGATCCATACATAGCTTTAAGAATAGGTATGATAAAGCCCATGGAGCAGGGAGAGTGGACCTAGTAACGACCAGCAAAGAGGAGGGGCCAGGAGCTGTGATTCGACCATTGCAATTACATTCACACACATACACACACACACACACACACACACAGTCACACAGACGTGGGTGCACAAGGCTCCGAGAACCTTAGTGTTTTTAAGGCTTGCAGTAACTGGTAGCAGTAATCAGTGATAGTGACAACGTCAGTGAACAATCCTACGAGTGATAACCAAAGTTATTAGTTAAAAAATGTCGAGAGGAAGTCTGAAATCATTAATATTTCAAAGTGCCAAACCGTTAGGGGCCTAGTAGGCACCTGTTGCCACACAGATTCAAATATACAAAGATCAAAGTGAGTGTGGAAGCGGGTGTTCAAGAATTACGAGAGATTGGTTAACAAGTGAAAGGTGGGGCACCATACAGTGAGAGTGAAAAAGTTAATAAGCAAAAGGAGAAAGGAAATATGAAATATATAACAAGGGAAGGTGGCAGGAGTAGGCCTGCTGAAGCAGTGACGTCACAACAGTTGTGTGCCATTATACATATAAAGTGTAACCACCGAATGTGAAGTGTATTCTATCATAAGTGAAAAGTGAAATCACTTGAGGAACGTATGATATATGAGCATATATGGTTATAAACATCATGGGTGAAGGATTTTTTAAAATAGTGATAGAAGACCTATGTACGATGACTACGTCATCAACATTGGCAACTTGTCATCGCCCGTGCCAGTGAAGTTTTGCTCACTATGGGTTCATTTGAAAAGATTTGGTCTCTGCTCACGTTAGATACTGGTCACTCACTCCTGCAAGCTATTACCGTTTTATAGTAGAAATGCATAGTAAGGTGAAGAAGTGTTGACGAAGTGTGAGGAGAAAAAGGGGTTTCTAGCGGGGATAACGTCACACACTTGTTAAATGAGAAAACTAAATTGTATGACCTAGTTATTTTTCTGCATTTTTTTAAGTAAAATTTGATAAATGTTAAAATTTAAATTTTGGTAAGTTTTAAATTTTACTGGTTTTACACACTGGTTTTTTATTGGCAAATGAATACTTGAAGTGGGCACACCCACAAACCACACACAAACACACACACCCCACACACACACCACCACACACACACACACACACACACACACCCCACACACAACACAAACACACAGGAAAAGTGGTTAGACATTGTAAAAGTTTTGTAGAAAACACCACACAACACAACACACACACACACACACACAACACACAACCACACACACACAACACACACACACACCCCACACACACAAAACATACACACACACAACACAACACACCACACAAAAAGGAAAACAAGTGGTTAGGCCTTTAAAAGCTTTTAGTACACACACCACACCACACCACACACAAAAAAAACCACCCCCAACACACCACACACACACACCCACACCACACACACACAGGAACAAGTGGTTAGGCACTTGTAAAAGTTTTGTACACACACAACACACACACCACACACACACACACACCACACACACACCAAAAACAGGAACAATGGTTGGCACTTGTAAAAGCTGTAGTACACAAAAAAATCACACAACACACACACCAACCCCACACACACACACACACACACACACAGGAACAAGGGGTTAGGCACTTGAAAAAGCTGTAGTACACACACACCCACACAACACCACACACACAAACACAAAACACCACCACACACACACACACACACACAACACACCCACATACACACACACACACAACAACCCCACCCCAAACAAACACACAACACACAAGGAAAATTTAGGCAGTAAAAGCGTAGTACACCACACACACACACACACCACCACACACACACACACAACACACACACCACACAACACAAAACCCACACGGGAACAAGTGGTTAGGCACTTGTAAAAGCTGTAGTACACACCACACACACACACCACACCACACACACCCACTAACACACAAACACAACACACCACAACACACCAGGAACAAGTGGTTGGCACTTGAAAAACTGTGTACACCACACAACACACACACACACAACAACACACACAACACACAACAACCACACACCACAACACACACACACACACACACCACACCCACACACAACAGGAAAAAGTGGTTGGGCATTGTAAAAGCGTATACACACCACCAACACACACACAACACCACACACACACAACACACACCACACACCATACACAACACACACACCCAAAACACACAACACACCCACACACATCCACAACAACCCACACACACCCACCACACACACCACACCACACCCGGGAAACAAGTGGTTGGCACTTGTAAAGCTGTAGCACACACACACACACACACACACACACACACACACACACACACCACACACAACACACATACACACACACACACACACACAACACACACACACACACACCAAACAAGGAACAAGTGGTTGGGCACTTGTAAAAGCTGTAGTACACACAACACACACAACACCACACACAACACACACCCCCAACACACATACCACACCACCACACCACCCACACACACCACACAACAATACAACACACACCAACCACAACCACACAACAGAAAGGGAAAGCTGCGGGCTGAACAGGAAAAAAGGAATTATATTTTGCAAAGGGCCCACTCAATCTGCAAGGAGGCCCAAGGGAGTGAAAGGGAAGATCATTTTTGCAGATGGAGGGGGGATGGGTCGAATGCTGAGGCACAACAAGGCTATCAAGGCCACGGGAAAAAAATAAAGGGGAAAAAACTGACCAACAAGGCGGGATCCAGAGCACAGAGGGTGGGGCAATGCGGGAAAAAAGGGAAAAATCAGTGTTTACCCATGGGTTCGGGAGAGAGAGGAAAGGAACACACAAAGGAAGCAGGAAAAAAGGGAAAGGAGATTGAGAAAATCATAACAGAAATGGTGAAGAGAGGGCGAGTTTGTAATTTAGAAGAATAGGGGGGTCTGAGGTGAGAAACCGCCCAACAAGGTGTTCTCAGGACGGAACATGCGGAAAGGTCCCCAAGAGAAAAAAGAGAAAAAATGGAAGAGTACAAGGGTGTCCTAGAAGAAGAAGAAAAAAAATAGAAAAGAAGGGGAGGGAGAGGAAAAAAAGGAAAAAGGAGGTGGGAAAAGGGAAAAAAGGAAGGGGAAAGAAAGGTGTAAAAAGAGGAAAAAGAAGGGGGAAAAAAAAACAAATTAGAAAAAATAACACCATAAAACCACAATCCCCAACCCCAAAAAGCCTCCCCCCCCCCAACACCAAAGCTTTAAAAAAACCCCCACGTATGCCACCAGGTCTCCCCCTCAAGGGGGCCCCCAAACCACAGTGTTGGGGAAAGGAAAATGAAGGATGGTACACAAAAAGCTGAGGGGAATAACAAAAAAGTGGGAGGAGTGGCAAGAAAGAGTCAAAAAAAGCATCACCGGACATCATAGCTCTCACAGAAACCAAGTTAAGGATGATAACAGATGCCATCTTTCCAACGGGATACAAATCCTGAGGAAAGACAGAGGGGAAAAGGGGGGGGGGAGGGTGGCGTTGCTGATCAAAAAATCGCTGGAAAATTTTATGACGGAGAGAGAAGTAGCGGAGAAAAAATGATTTCATGTGGGGAAAACTTCACTTGAGGTCCCAAGGTGGTAAAAGCAGGGATGTATAAAACCCCCACAGAACAGCAGGGGAGGCCCAAGAAAAAGTCGACGGAGCAATAGAGCGATGGTTGACACACTGGCTTGGTGGGGAGAAGAGTCATTCATGCAGGGCAAAGCTCCCGAATGGGTGACTTTAAACAAAGGAGATAGATTGGGGGGAACTTGGGGGCCCACATGGGGGCCAAGATACTTGGGGGCTAAGATGATGGGGGTGGGACTGGAGAACTTAGTACCAAAAGTAAGGGCACTACAAGGAGGGAAGGATGAACCCGCAAAGGTGGACTTGTATTCACCTTCAGTAGTGAGATTTTTCGAGGGACATCACATATGAAAACCCCCCTTTGGGGCCCGTACCTGGGTTTAAGCTTCGTACACAGTAGAGCTACAATGGGGGGAGAAAAAGGAAGGCCAGGACGAATGAAGCCAAACTACAAGAAAGGGGACTACACAGGGTGAGGAACTACCCGAACGGGGGCAGTGGGACGAGAACTGGCAGGGGAAAAAAAGTTAATGGATGATGGAATATGTAGCAATAAAATGCAAGGAGGCTGAGGAGAGGTTTTTTACCCAAAGGGTAACAGGGGTATGAAAAGCCCGGGGGGAGCCCATGTTTACCAAAGGTCAGGGAGGGAAAAACAAATGTGTAGGGAGGGAAAATTTGAAGGCAAAGGCCCAGGGAATAAGGAGAAAAAGTGTAGAGCCGAAATGAATATGCACAATAAGAAGGGGGGCCCAAAGCAAATGAAAAAAGACTAGCAGCAAAGCCAAATCTGACCCAAAAATGTTGTACACCACATCAGGAGGAAAACAAAAAGTCAAGGACCAGGTAATGGCTAAAGGGAAGGGGAAAGGGGGAAGGGGCAACAGGAAATGCCGGGAAGTAGTGAAGAAAACAACAAGAGATTCAAAAAAGTGTTCACAGAGGAGACAGAAGGGACTCAAAAGACGGAGAGGGGGGGCACCCCACCAAATGTGGACACAGGCCACAACCGAGGAAAAAAGTGAAGGGCTTTTGATGAGTAGATACCTCAAGGCAATGGGGCCAGATCATCTCCCCTTGGGGGATTTAGAGAGGGGCAGAGGCCTATGTTACCCTAAAAAACAAAATTTTAAAACATTATGAAAAAGGGGGATTGCCTGGGCAGGGGAAAACAGCAAGTAGTCCCCTCTTTAAAAAAAGGGGAAGCATGAACATTAAATACAGACCAGTGGGCCTGACATTATAGTATGCAAAAAAATGGAGGGGATTATCAGGAAAGAGTGGTGGAACACCTAGAAAGGAAGATTCATCCCCAGCAGCCAGCTGGTTTCAGGACGGGAAATCCTGTGTCACAAAACCCACTGGGGTCTATGGGCAGGTGACAGCGTAAACAGAGAGAGGGGGTGGGGGGATTGCATTTTTTTGGACTGCAAAGAAGGCGTTTTGACACAGTTTTCCCCACGAGATTGGTGCAAAACTGGGGAACCCAAACAGGTTTAAAAGGGAAGGCACTACAATGGACAGGGAAAACTTGTCAGGAAGACGCACGAGTCATGGTACGTGGCGAGGGTTCAGGTGGGCCTGTGACCCGCGGGGTCCCCCGGGGTCATCCTTGGACAGTGCTGTTTTTGGTTTTGTGAACGACATGACGGAAGGATAGACTCTGAGGTGTCCCTAGTTTGCAGATGACGTGAAGTTGTGAGAAGAATACACTGATCGAAGACCAGGCAGAAACTACAAAGGGATCGGAGGCTGCTGAATCTGGTCAGCAATGGTCCTGGAGTTCAATCCACCAACGTGCCACGTATGAAGATTGCGGGGACGGGCAAGAAGGCCGCAGACGGAGTACAGTCTAGGGGGTCAGAGACTATACAAACTCATCAGAAAAAGCTCTTGGGGTGGTTAACACCAGGCCATATTGAAGCGCACCTCAAACCAATAACTGCTGCAGCATATGGGCGCCTAGCAAACTCAGAACAAGCATTCGACATTCTAATAAGGAATCGTTCAGGAACCCTGTAACCGTATACGTTAGGCCCAATATTGAGTATGCGGCACCAGTTCGGAACCCACACCGAGCCAAGCACGTACAAGAAACTAGAGAAAGAATGCAAAGGTTTGCAACAGACTAGTCCAGAGCTAAAAGGTATGTTCCTACGAGGAGAGGTTATCGGAAAATCAACTGACGACACTGGAGGTCAGGGAGTGATAGGGGGGGGGAATGATAACTCTAGCAAATACCATATACTGAGAGAGAGGAATTGAAAGGTGGACAAAAACAGGATGTTCCAGAGATTGGACACAAGTAACAAGGGGGACACAGTTGGAAGCTAAAGACACAGATGAATTCACAGGGACATGTTAGGAAGTATTTCTTCAGCACAAGAGTAGTCAGTAAGTGGAATAGTTTGGAAGCGATGTAGTGGAGGCAGGAATCCATACATAGCTTTAAGCAGAGGTACGATAAAAGCTCACGGCTCAGGGAGAGTGACATCGTGGCGATCAGTGAAGAGCGCGGGGCCAGGAGGTCGCTCGACCCGCAACCTAATAGGTGAGTACAATAGGTGAGTACACACACACACACACGGAACATGTGGTTAGGCACTTGATAAAAGCTGTAGTACTCACACACACACACACACCACACACACACACACACTCACACACACACACAACCACACATACCACAGGGATTTCACACCTGCCTGTTTAAATGAACTGATAACCTCCTCTAAACATTCGACTATTCATATACCCTCTCTTTCTCTTCTCTCTCTTCTCTCTCTCTCTCAATACCTACTCTCTCCTCTCTAAACTATCTCTCTCTATCTCTCTCTTCTAAACATATTCTCTCTCTCAATACCTTCTCTCTACCTATCTCTCTCTCTACCTATCTCTCTCTTACAAATCTCTCTTTTTACCTAATCTCTCGCTCTCCCCTCTCTCCCCTCTAACATCTCTTCCCATCTAACATCTCTCCCCTATAGCATCTCTCACATCTAAACATCTCTCTCCGTCTCATTATCTCTCCCTCTCCCACTTCCAATCTCCCATCTCTCTCTCCCCTTCTTCTCTCCCCTCCTCCCCTCTCTCTCCCCCCTCTCCTCTCTCTCCACTCTCTTTCATTCCCCCCTCCACTTCCCCTTCTCACCTTGGTCTCTCCCCCTCCTCTTTGCCCCCTCCTCTCCCTCTCTTCTTTCTCTTCTCTCTCTCTCTCTTCTCTCTCTCTCTCTCTCCTTCTCTCTCTCTCTCTACTCTCTCTCTCTCTCTCTCTCTCTCTCTCTTGCTCTCTCTCCCTCTCTCACTCTCCCCCTCTCTCCTTCTACACGTTCCTTTCTCCCTCTTCTCTCTCTTCTCTCTCTATCTCTCTCTCTCTCTCTCTTTCTCTTCTCACTCTTTCTCCCCCTTACAGAAAAAAAGAAAAAAGAACTGGAAGAAAAGGGAAAGAAAAAAGAAGGACAAAAAGAAAAAAAAAAAATGGTGGGGAGTGAAGGAACCAGGGATCAGATGAGAATGGTTTGGTAGGGAGGAGTGGATGGGGACAAGAGTGGCGAGAGAAATTAGGAGAGCGTCTTCTGAAAAAATGGAGACGAGCTTTCTTTGTGAATTTGGGAAAAAGGGTTGGAGAAGGAGGAAGAAGAATTGGGAGGCACAAGTCGAAATTCAGTAGCCAGGAATAAGGGTGCTAGAAGATGACGGTAAACAGGGCTGAACGAAGTACCAGGGGCCATTGACAGAGAAGACACAGCATATGAAGCTGAGAGGCCAAACAGGAAGGAGATATTGAAATTATGCTAAGGTCAATCAGCTGCAAGATGGGCAAGGAGTGGAAAGGGGAGAAACTGGGTGCAGATGGAGCGGGTGATAGGTCAAATGCAGAGGGCACACCATGCTCCAAGATCCCACCTGGAACAAAAACAAGGGAGAAACATGACACTACTTATAGACAGGAACTGAGTAAAGAGGGAGAGGCAATGGGAGGAGGAAACGAGCAAAATCAGTGTTTATTTCCATGGGCTTCGGAGAGAAATGACAACACTGGGCAAGTCAGTAGGCTCAGAAAGAAAGGGGATTTGAGAAATCATACAGAAATCGGTGAGAGGACCATGGAAAGAGATTGTATTTTCAGAGAATAGGGGGGGGTACTGAAGGGGAGAAAATGACCGATCAGCTGATTTCTCCGGACAGAAACAGTGCGGAACAGGATCCTCCAAGAGAAACCCGGTTGAAGTTATCAGAAGCGTACAAAGAGAGTGTATCCTAGCAGAGCCATAATACAACAGAACAGCAGCTGTGTGGGAGAGATACAAAAAAAGCGTGGATAAGCTAGGAATGAAGACAAGTACGAACCAGCAAGAGGTCACTTAGAGGCAGGACAGAGGAGCAAGGCAAGCACACATAGAACCATCCTCAGAACCCCAACAACCTATCACCCCATCCAACACAAAACCTCCATCCATAATCACAGCTTCAACCAACACCCAGCTACTAGAATCACAGTATGCTACAGGTCTCCTCTCTACAGGCCGCCAAACACAGTGTTGGAGAGGAACAGAAGAGGTATGGTTCACAAGCGACTGATGAAATAACAAATAAGTGGGAGGAGTGGATGAAAGAGTCAAAAAGTATTCACCAGAACATCAAGCTCTCACAGAAACAAGGTTACAGGTATGATAACGATGGCCCGGGGGGTTGAGGAGTGGCACTGCTGGATCAAAAACCCGATGGATATTTTGATGAGCTGGAGAGAGGAGTACAGCGGAGAAGCACGCGATTACATAGCAGGGAACCCTTCATCTGGAGGTCCCAAAGTGGTAATTGCAGTGATGTATAACCCACCACAGAGCAGCAGGAGGCCAAGGCAAGAGCATGATAAGAGCAATAAAGCGATGGTTGACACACTGGCTGCAGTGGCCAGAAGAGCTCATGCATGCAGGGCAAAGCTCCTGATCATGGGTGACTTTAACCACAAGGTAATCGATTGGGAGAACTTGGAGCCACATGTGGGCCAAGATACAAGGAGGGCTAAGATAATGGAGGTGGTACTGGAAAACTTCATGTACCAACATGTAAGGGACACTACAAGAGAGAGAGGAGAGGATGAACCAGCAAGACTGGACCTAGTATTCACCTTGAGTAGTGCAGATATTGAGGACATCACATATGAAAGACCACTTGGGGCCAGTGATCATGTGGTTTTAAGCTTCAAATACACAGTAGAGCTACAAGTGAAGGGGGAAGCAGGAAGGCCAGAGTGAATGAAGCCAAACTACAAGAAAGGGGACTACACGGGAATGAGGAACTTCCTGAACGGGGTTCAGTGGGACAGAGAACTGGCAGGGAAGCCAGTTAATGAGATGATGGAATATGTAACAACAATGTGCAAGGAGGCTGAGGAGAGGTTTGTACCCAAGGGTAACAGGAATAATGAAAAACCAGGATGAGTCCATGGTTCACCCAAAGGTGCAGGGAGGCAAAAACCAAGTGTGTTAGGGAATGGAAGAAATATAGAAGGCAAAGGACCCAGGAGAGTAAGGAGAGCAGTCATAGAGCCAGAAATGAATATGCAGAGATAAGAAGGAAGGCCCAACGACAATATGAAAATGACATAGCAGCGAGAGCCAAATCTGACCCGAAGCTGTTATACAGCCACATCAGGAGGAAAACAACAGTCAAGGACCAGGTAATCAGGCTAAGGAAGGAAGGAGGAGAGACAACAAGAAATGAGCACGAAGTATGTGAGGAACTCAACAAGAGATTCAAAGAAGTGTTCACAGAGGAGACAGAAGGGGCTCCAGAAAGACGGAGAGGTGGGGTACACCACCAAGTGCACACAACCGAGGAAGAAGTGAAGAGGCTTCTGAGTGAGCTAGATACCTCAAAGGAAATGGGGCCGGATAACATCTCTCCATGGGTCCTGAGAGAGGGAGCAGAGGTGCTATGTGTACCCCTAACAACAATATTCAATACATCTATCGAAACAGGGAAATTGCCTGAGGCATGGAAGACAGCAAATGTAGTCCCAATCTTTAAAAAAGGAGACAGACATGAAGAACTAAATTACAGACCAATGTCACTGACATGTATAGTATGCAAAGTCATGGAGAAGATTGTCAGGAGAAGAGTGGTGGAACACCTAGAAAGGAATGATCTCATCAACAGCAGCCAACATGGTTTTAGGGACGGGAAATCCTGTGTCACAAACCTACTGGAGTTCTATGACATGATGACAGCAGTAAGAAAATAGAGAGAGGGCTGGGTGGATAGCATTTTCTTGAACTGCAAGAAGGCGTTTGACACAGTTCCACACAAGAGATTAGTGCAAAAACTGGAGGACCAAGCAGGGATAACAGGGAAGGCACTACAATGGATCAGGGAATACTTGTCAGGAAGACAACAGCAAGTCATGGTATGTGGCGAGGTGTCAGAGTGGGTACCTGTGACCAGCGGGGTCCCACAGGGGTCAGTCCTAGGACCAGTGCTGTTTCTGGTAATTGTGAACGACATGACGGAAGGAATAGTCTCCGAAGTGTCCCTGTTTGCAGATGACGTGAAGTTGATGAGAAGAATTCATTCGATCGAAGACCAGGCAGAACGACAAAAGGATTTGGACAGGCTGCAGACCTGGTCCAGCAATTGGCTCGTAGAGTTCAACCCCCCCACCAAGTGCAAAGTCATGAAGATTGGGGAAGAGCAAAGAAGACCGCAGACAGAATACAGTCTAGGGGGCCAGAGACTACAAACCTCATTCAAGGAAAAAGATCTTGGGGTGAGTATAACACCAGGCACATCTCCTGAAGCGCACATCAAACAAATAACTGTTGCAGCATATGGGCGCCTAGCAAACCTCAGAACAGCATTCCGACATCTTAATAAGGAATCGTTCAGGCCCCTGTACACCGTGTACGTTAGGCCCATATTGAGTTTGCGGCACCATTTTGGGGAAACCCACCCCTAGCCAAGCACTTAAAGAACTAGAGAAAGTAAAAGGGTTTTGCAACAAGACTATTCCCAAAGTAAGGGGTTTGCCCTACGAGGAGGGGTTTAAAGGGAAATCAACCTGACGACCTGGAGGACAGGAGAGATAGGGGGGACATGATAACACTTACAAATACTGAGAGGAAATTGACAGTGGACAAAGACAGGAATGTCCAGAACTGGACACAGCAACAAGGGGACACAGTTGGAAGCTGAAGACACAGATGAATCACAGGGTTTTGGGAAAGTATTTTTCAGCCACAGATAGTCAGTAAGTGAATAGTTGGAAGCGATGTAGTGGAGGCAGACATACATAGCTTTAAGCGGTATGATAAAGCTCAAGTTCAGGAGAGTGCCTAATAGCGACCAGTGAAGAGGTGGCGGAGCTAGGATCGACCCTGCCCTCAACTAGGGAGTACACACACACACACACACACACAACACAACACAACCAACACACAACACACACACACACACACAACACCACACACCACAACAACACACACCACACACATTACACGTGGCAACCCATAGGCAAATTTACATACACTGACGTGGGGAAATGTTTAAAATATTTTCGCTTGATCCTGAGCACTGATCCAGGAGTCACGTGTGGCGAAGTGACTGGTTCACTGGGAGGAGACAAAAGTCACGTGTGGCGAAGTGACTGGTTCACTGGGAGGAGACAGGAGTCACGTGTGGCGAAGTGACGGGTTCACTGGGAGGAGACGGGAAAGTTCACGTGTGGCGAAGTGACTGGTACACTGGGAGGAGACAGGAGTCACGTGTGGCGAAGTGACTGGTTCACTGGGAGGAGACAGGAGTCACGTGTGGCGAAGTGACTGGTTCACTGGGAGGAGACAGGAGTCACGTGTGGCGAAGTGACTGGTACACTGGGAGGAGACAGGAGTCACGTGGGCGAAGTGACTGGTTCACTGGGAGGAGACAGGATCACGTGTGGCGAAGTGACTGGTTCACTGGAGGAGACAGGAGCCCACGTGTGGCGAAGTGACTGGTTCACTGGGAGGAGACAGGAGTCACGTGTGGCGAAGTGACTGGTTCACTGGGAGGAGACAGGAGTCACGTGTGGCGAAGTGACTGGTTCACTGGGAGGAGACAGGAGTCACGTGTGGCGAAGTGACTGGTACACTGGGAGGAGACAGGAGTCACGTGTGGCGAAGTGACTGGCACACTGGGAGGAGACAGGAGTCACGTGTGGCGAAGTGACTGGCACACTGGGAGGAGACAGGAGTCACGTGTGGCGAAGTGACTGGCACACTGGGAGGAGACAGGAGTCACGTGTGGCGAAGTGACTGGTACACTGGGAGGAGACGGGGAGTCACGAGTGGCGAAGTGACTGGAACCACTGGGAGAGACGGGGATCACGTGTGGCGAAGTGACTGGCCACGGGGAGGGGGAACAGGAGTCCGTGTGGCGAAGTGACTGGCACACTGGGAGGAAGACAGGAGTACGTGTGGCGAAGTGACTGGTACACTGGGAGGAGACAGGAGTCACGTGTGCGAAGTGACTGGCACACTGGGAGGAGACAGGAGTCACGTGTGGCGAAGTGACTGGCACACTGGGAGGAGACAGGAGTCACGTGTGGCGAAGTGACTGGCACACTGGGAGGAGACAGGAGTCACGTGTGGCGAAGTGACGGGTACACTGGGAGGAGAACAGGATACGAGTGGCAAAATTTGACTGGTACCGGGGAGGAGACAGGAGTCACGTGTGGCGAAGTGACTGGCCCCACTGGGAGGAGACAGGAGTCACGTGGGGCGAAGTGATGGCACCTGGGAGGAGACAGGAGTCACGTGTGGCGAAGTGACTGGCACATGGGGAGACAGGAGTCACGTGTGGCGAAGTGACTGGCACACTGGGAGGAGACAGGAGTCACTTTGTGGCGAAGTGACTGGCACACTGGGGAGGAGACAGGAGTCACGTGTGGCGAAGTGACTGGCACACTGGAGGAGACAGGAGCCCACGTGTGGCGAAGTGACTGGCACACGGGGGAGGAAAACAGGAGTCACGTGTGGCGAAGTGACGGGCACACTGGGAGGAGACAGGAGCCCACGTGTGGCGAATTTGACTGGCCACTGGGAGGAGACAGGATTTCACGTGGGGCAAAAGTGACTGCACACTGGGGGGGAGACAGAGTCACGTGTGGCGAAGTGACGTGGCACACTGGGAGGAGACAGGAGTCACGTGTGGCGAAGTATGGACACTGGGGAGACGGGATCACGGTGGCGAAGTGACTGGCCACTGGGAGGAGACAGGAGTCACGTGTGGCGAAGTGACTGGCTCACTGGGAGGAGACAGGAGCCCACGTGTGGCAAAGTGACTGGTACACTGGGAGGAGACAGGAGTCACGTGTGGCGAAGTGACTGGTACACTGGGAGGAGACAGGATCACGTGTGGCGAAGTGATGGCTCACTGGGAGGAGACAGGAGTCACGTGTGGCGAATGACTGGTACACTGGGAGGAGACAGGAGTCACGTGTGGCGAAGTGACGGGTCACTGGGAGGAGACAGGAGTCACGTGTGGCGAAGTGACTGGCTCACTGGGAGGAGACAGGAGTCACGTGGGCGAAGTGACTGGTACACTGGGAGGAGACAGGAGTACGTGTGGCCAAGTGACGGTCACTGGGAGGAGACAGGAGTCACGTGTGGCGAAGTGACTGGCTCACTGGGAGGAGACAAGATCACGTGTGGCGAAGTGACGGTCACTGGGAGGAGACAGGAGTCACGTGTGGCGAAGTGATAGCCACTGGGAGGAGACAGGAGTCACGCGTGGCGAAGTGACTGGTTCACGGGAGGAGACAGGAGTCACGTGTGGGCGAAGTGACGGGTTTACACTGGGAGGGAAAACAGGAGTCACGTGTGGCGAAGTGACTGGTACACTGGAAGGGGGACAGAAGTCACGTGTGGCGAAGTGACTGGTTCACTGGGAGGAGACAGGAGTCACGTGTGGGCGAAGTGACTGGTACACTGGGAGGAGACAGGAGTCACGTGTGGCGAAGTGATGGTTCACTGGGAGGAGACAGGATTCCGTGTGGCGAAGTGGCGGGTTTCACTGGGAGGAGACAGGAGTCCGTGTGGCGAAGTGACTGGTTCACTGGGAGGAGACAGGAGTCACGGGGCGAAGTGACTGGCTCACTGGGAGGAGCAGGAGTCACGTGTGGCGAAGTGACTGGTTCACTGGGAGGAGACAGGAGTCACGTGTGGCGAAGTGACTGGTAAAACTGGGAGGAGACAGGAGTCACGATGGGCGAAGTGACTGGTACACTGGGAGGAGACAGGAGTCACGTGTGGCGAAGTGACTGGCACACTGGGAGGAGACAGGAGTCACTTTTAAAGCGAAGTGACTGGCACACTGGGAGGAGAAGAGAAAGGTGCGAAGTGACTGGTACACTGGGAGGAAGACAGGAGTCACGTGTGGCGAAGTGACTGGCACACTGGGAGGAGCAGGAGTCACGTGTGGCGAAGTGACTGGTACACTGGGAGGAGACAGGAGTCACGTGTGGCGAAGTGACTGGCACACTGGGAGGAGACAGGAGTCACGTGTGGCGAAGTGACTGGTACACTGGGAGGAGACAGGAGTCACGAGTGGCGAAGTGACTGGTACACTGGGAGGAGACAGGAGTCACGTGTGGCGAAGTGACTGGCACACTGGGAGGAGACAGGAGTCACGTGTGGCGAAGTGACTGGCACACTGGGAGGAGACAGGAGTCACGTGTGGCGAAGTGACGGCACACTGGGAGGACAGAGTCCGTGTGGCGAAGTGACTGGCACACTGGGGGGAAAGACAGGAGTCACGTGTGGCGAAGTGACTGGCACACGGGGAGGAGACAGGAGTCACGTGGCGAAGTGACTGGCACACTGGGAGGGACAGGAGTCACGTGTGGCGAAGTGCACGGGCACACTGGGAGGAGACAGGAGTAACGTGTGGCGAAGTGATGGCACACTGGAGGAGACAGGAGCACGTGTGGGAAGTGACTGGCACACTGGGAGGAGACAGGAGTCACGTGTGGCGAAGTGACTGGCACACTGGGAGGAGACAGGAGTCACGTGTGGCGAAGTGACTGGCACACTGGGAGGAGACAGGAGTCACGTGTGGCGAAGTGACTGGCACACTGGGAGGAGACAGGAGTCACGTGTGACAAAAGTGACTGGCACACTGGGAGGAGACAGGAGTCACGTGTGGCGAAGTGACTGGCTCACTGGGAGGAGACAGGAGTCACGTGTGGCGAAGTGACTGGTACACTGGGAGGAGACAGGAATCACGTGTGGCAAAGTGACTGGTACACGGGGAGGAGACAGGAGTCACGTGTGGCGAAGTGACTGGCTCACTGGGAGGAGACAGGAGTCACGTGTGCGAAGTGACTGGTACACTGGGAGGAGACAGGAGTCACGTGTGGCGAAGTGACTGGTACACTGGGAGGAGACAGGAGTCACGTGTGGCGAAGTGACTGGCTCACTGGGAGGAGACAGGAGTCACGTGTGGCGAAGTGACTGGTACACTGGGAGGAGACAGGAGTCACGTGGGGCCCAAGTGACTGGTACCGGAGGAGACAGGAGTCACGTGGGCGAAGGACTGCTCACTGGGGGAAAAAGTCACGTGTGGCGAAGTGACGGCTCACTGGGGGAGAAGGAGTCACTGTGGCGAAGTGACTAGTCACTGGGAAGACAGGTCACGCGTGGCGAAGTGACGGGTTTTCACTGGGAGGGGGACAGGAGTCACGTGTGGCGAAGTGACTGGTACACTGGGAGGAGACAGGAGTCACGTGTGGCGAAGTGACTGGTACACTGGGAGGAGACAGGAGTCACGTGTGGCGATGTGACTGGTTCACTGGGAGGAGACAGGAGTCACGTGTGGCGAAGTGGCTGGTTCACTGGGAGGAGACAGGAGTCACGTGTGGCGAAGTGTCTGGTTCACTGGGAGGAGACAGGAGTCACGTGTGGCGAAGTGACTGGCTCACTGCTAGGGGGACAGGAGTCCACGTGTGGCGAAGTGACTGGTTTCACTGGGAGGAACAGGAGCCCACGTGTGGCGAAGGGGACGGGTTCACTGGGAGGAGACAGGAGTCACGTGTGGCGAAGTGACTGGTTCACTGGGAGGAGACAGGAGTCACGTGTGGCGAAGTGACTGGCTAACTGGGGGGAGACAGGAGTCACGTGTGGCGAAGTGGACGGTTCACTGGGAGGAGACAGGAGTCACGTGTGGCGAAGTGACTGGTTCACTGGGAGGAGACAGGAGTCACGTGTGGCGAAGTGACTGGTTCACTGGGAGGAGACAGGAGTCACGTGTGGCGAAGTGACTGGCTCACTGGGAGGAGACAGGAGTCACGTGTGGCGAAGTGACTGGTTCACTGGGAGGAGACAGGAGTCACGTGTGGCGAAGTGACTGTTCACTGGGAGGAGACAGGAGTCACGTGTGGCGAAGTGACTGGTACACTGGGAGGAGACAGGAGTCACGTGTGGCGAAGTGACTGGTTCACTGGGAGGAGACAAAAGTCACGTGTGGCGAAGTGACTGGCTCACTGGGAGGAGACAGGAGTCACGTGTGGCGAAGTGACTGGTTCACTGGGAGGAGACAGGAGTCACGTGTGGCGAAGTGACTGGCTCACTGGTAGGAGACAGGAGTCACGTGTGGCGAAGTGACTGGCTCACTGGGAGGAGACAGGAGTCACGTGTGGCGAAGTGACTGGCTCACTGGAGGAGACAGGAGTACGTTGGCGAAGTGACTGGTTCACTGGGAGGAGACAGGAGTCACGTGTGGCGAAGTGACTGGTTCACTGGGAGGAGACAGGAGTCACGTGTGGCGAAGTGACTGGCTCACTGGGGGAACGGGAGTCACGTGTGGCGAAGTGGCTGGTTCACTGGGAGGAGACAGGAGTCACGTGTGGCAAAAGGGGACTGGTTCACTGGGAGGAGACAGGAGTCAGGGTGTGGCGAAGTGATGGTTCACTGGGAGGAGACAGGAGTCACGTGTGGCGAAGTGACTGGTTCACTGGGAGGAGACAGGAGTCACGTGTGGCGAAGTGACTGGTTCACTGGGAGGAGACAGGAGTCACGTGTGGCGAAGTGACTGGTTCACTGGGAGGAGACAGGAGTCACGTGTGGCGAAGTGACTGGTTCACTGGGAAGAGACAGGAGTCACGTGTGGCGAAGTGACTGGTTCACTGGGAGGAGACAGTAGTCACGTGTGGCGAAGGACTGGCTCACGGGGAGGAGACAGGAGTCACGTGGTGGCGAAGTGACTGGCTCACTGGGAGGAGACAGGAGTCACGTGTGGCGAAGTGACTGGCTCACTGGGAGGAGACAGGAGTCACGTGTGGCGAAGTGGCTGGTTCACTGGGAGGAGACAGGAGTCACGTGTGTCGAAGTGACTGGTACACTGGGAGGAGACAGGAGTCACGTGTGGCGAAGTGACTGGTTCACTGGGAGGAGACAGGAGTCACGTGTGGCGAAGTGACTGGCTCACTGGGAGGAGACAGGAGTCACGTGTGGCGAAGTGACTGGTTCACTGGGAGGAGACAGGAGTCACGTGTGGCGAAGTGACTGGTTCACTGGGAGGAGACAGGAGTCACGGTGGCGAAGTGACTGGCTCACGGGGAGGAGACAGGAGTCACGTGTGGCGAAGTGACTGGCTCACTGAGAGGAGACAGGAGTCACGTGTGGCGAAGTAAACGGGTTCACTGGGAGGAGACAGGAGTCACGTGTGGGCGAAGTGACGGGTTTTCACTGGGAGGAGACAGGAGTCACGTGTGGCGAAGTGACTGTTCACGGGGAGGGGGACAGGAGTCCGTGTGGCGAAGTGACTGGCTCACTGGGAGGAGACAGGAGTCACGTGTGGCGAAGTGACTGGCTCACTGGGAGGAGACGGGAGTCACGTGTCGCGAAGTGACTGGCTCATTTGGGAGGAGACAGAGTCACGTGTGGCGAAGTGACTGGCTCACTGGAGGAGACAGGAGTCACGTGTGGCGAAGTGACTGGGCTCGCTGGGAGGAGACAGGAGTCACGTGTGGCGAAGTGACTGGTTCACTGGGAGGAGACGGGATTCACGTGTGGCGAAGTGATGGTTCATTTGGAAGAAAATAGGAGTCACGTGTGGCGAAGTGACTGGTTCATGGGAGGAGACAGGAGTCACGTGTGGCGAAGTGACGGGCTCACTGGGAGGAGACAGGAGTCACTTTGGGCGAAGTGATTGGCTCACTGGGAGGAGACAGGAGTCACGTGTGGCGAAGTGACTGGTTCACTGGGAGGAGACAGGAGTCACGTGTGGCGAAGTGACTGGTTCACTGGAAGGAGACAGGATTCACGTGTGGCGAAGTGACTGGTTCACTTGGAAGAGACAGGAGCACGTGTGGCGAAGTGATGGTTTCACTGGGAGGAGACAGGAGTCACGTGGGGCCCGAAGTGACTGGCTCACTGGGAGGAGACAGGAGTCACGTGTGGCGAAGTGACTGGTTCACTGGGAGGAGACAGGATTCACGTGTGGCGAAGTGACTGGTTCACTGGGAGGAGACAGGATTCACGTGTGGCGAAGTGACTGGTTCACTGGGAGGAGACAGGATTCACGTGTGGCGAAGTGACTGGTTCACTTGGAAGAGACAGGAGTCATGTGTGGCGAAGTGACTGGTACACTGGGAGGAGACAGGAGTCACGTGTGGCGAAGTGACTGGTTCACTGGGAGGAGACGGGATTCACGTGTGGCGAAGTGACTGGTTAAATGGGAGGAGACAGGAGTCACGTGGGGGCGAAGTGACTGGTTCACTGGGAGGAGACAGGAGTCACGTGTGGCGAAGTGACTGGTTCACTGGGAGGAGACAGGATTCACGTGTGGCGAAGTGACTGGTTCACTGGGAGGAGAACGGGATTCACGTGGGGCCCGAAGTGATGGTTCACTGGGAGGAGACAGGAGTCACGTGTGGCGAAGTGACGGGTTTTCACTGGGAGGAGACAGGAGTCACGTGTGGCGAAGTGACTGGTTCACTGGGGGAGACGGAGTCACGTGTGGCGAAGTGAATGGCTCACTGGGAGGAGACAGGAGTCACGTGGGCGAAGTGACTGGTTCACTTGGGAGGAGACAGGAGTCACATGTGGCGAAGTGACTGGTTCACTGGGAGGAGACAGGATTCACGTGTGGCGAAGTGACTGGTTCACTGGGAGGAGACAGGATTCACGTGTGGCGAAAGTGACTGGTTCACGGGGAGGAGACAGGATTCACGTGTGGGCGAAGTGACTGGTTCACTGGGAGGAGACGGGAGTCACATGTGGCGAAGTGACGGGTCACGGGAGGAGACAGGATTCACGTGTGGCGAAGTGACTGGTTCACTGGGAGGAGACAGAATTCACGTGTGGCGAAGTGACTGGTTCACTTGGAAGAGACAGGAGTCATGTGTGGCGAAGTGACTGGTACACTGGGAGGAGACAGGAGTCACGTGTGGCGAAGTGACTGGTTCACTTGGAAGAGACAGGAGTCACGTGTGGCGAAGTGACTGGTTCACTTGGAATAGACAGGAGTCATGTGTGGGAAGTGACTGGTTCACTGGAAGAGAAGGATTTAATGTTGGCGAAGTGACTGGTTCACTGGGAGGAGACAGGAGTCACGTGTGGCGAAGTGACTGGTTCACTGGGAGGAGACAGGAGTCACGTGTGGCGAAGTGACTGGTACACTGGGAGGAGACAGGAGTCACGTGTGGCGAAGTGACTGGTACACTGGGAGGAGACAGGAGTCACGTGTGGCCAAGTGACTGGTACACTGGGAGGAGACAGGAGTCACGTGTGGCGAAGTGACTGGCTCACTGGGAGGAGACAAGAGTCACGTGTGGCGAAGTGACTGGCTCACTGGGAGGAGACAGGAGTCACGTGTGGCGAAGTGACTAGCTCACTGGGAGGAGACAGGAGTCACGCGTGGCGAAGTGACTGGTTCACTGGGAGGAGACAGGAGTCACGTGTGGCGAAGTGACTGGTACACTGGGAGGAGACAGGAGTCACGTGTGGCGAAGTGACTGGTACACTGGGAGGAGACAGGAGTCACGTGTGGCGATGTGACTGGTTCACTGGGAGGAGACAGGAGTCACGTGTGGCGAAGTGGCTGGTTCACTGGGAGGAGACAGGAGTCACGTGGTGGCGAAGTGTCTGGTTCACTGGGGGAGAACAGGAGTCACGTGTGGCAAATTTGACTGGCTCACTGGGAGGAGACAGAGTCCGGGGTGGCGAAGTGACTGGTTCACTGGGAGGAGACAGGAGTCACGTGTGGCGAAGTAAATGGTTCACGGGAGGAGACAGGAGTCACGTGTGGCGAAGGGGACTGGTTCACTGGGAGGAGACAGGAGTCACGTGGGGCGAAGTGATGGCTCCAGGGAGGAGCAGGAGTCACGTGTGGCGAAGTGACTGGTTCACTGGGAGGAGACAGGAGTCACGTGTGGCGAAGTGACTGGTTCACTGGGAGGAGACAGGAGTCACTTTGTGGCGAAGTGATGGTTCACTGGGAGGAGACAGGAGTCACGGTGGCGAAGTGACTGGCTCACTGGGAGGAGACAGGAGTCACGTGTGGCGAAGTGACTGGTTCACTGGGGGGAGACAGGAGTAAACGTGTGGCGAAGTGACTGGTTCACTGGGAGGGACAGGAGTCACTTTGTGGCGAAGTGACTGGCCCCACGGGGAGGAGACAGGAGTCACGTGTGGCGAAGTGACTGGCTCACTGGAGGAGAAGGAGTCACGTGTGGCGAAGTGACTGGCCCCACTGGGGGGAGACAGGAGTCACGTGTGGTGAAGTGACGGGTTTCACTGGGAGGAGACAGGAGTCACGTGTGGCGAAGTGACTGGTACACTGGGAGGAGACAGGAGTCACGTGTGGCGAAGTGACTGGTTCACTGGAGGGGGACAAAAGTCACGTGTGGCGAAGTGACGGGCTCACTGGGAGGAGACAGGAGTCACGTGTGGCAAAGTGACTGGTTCACTGGGAGGAGACAGGAGTCACGTGTGGCGAAGTGACTGGCTCACTGGTAGGAGACAGGAGTCACGGGGTGGCAAAGGGGACTGGCTCACTGGGAGGGGGACAGGAGTCACGTGTGGCGAAGTGACTGGCTCACTGGAGGAGACAGGAGTCACGTGTGGCGAAGTGACTGGTTCACTGGGAGGAGACAGGATTTCCGTGTGGCGAAGTGACTGGTTCACGGGGAGGAGACAGGATCACGTGTGGCAAAGATGACTGGCTCACTGGGAGGAGACAGGAGTCACGTGTGGCGAAGTGGCGGGTTCACTGGGAGGAGACAGGAGTCATTTGTGGCGAAGTGACTGGTTCACTGGGGGAGACAGGAGTCACGTGTGGCGAAGTGACTGGTTCACTGGGAGGAGACAGGAGTCACGTGTGGCGAAGTGACGGGTTTCACTGGGGAGACAGAGTCACGTGTGGCGAAGTGACTGGTTCACTGGGAGGAGACAGGAGTCACGTGTGGCGAAGTGACTGGTTCACTGGGAGGAGACAGGAGTCACGTGTGGCGAAGTGACTGGTTCACTGGGAGGGGGAACAGGAGTCACGTGTGGCGAAGTGACTGGCTCACTGGGAGGAGACAGGAGTCACGTGTGGCGAAGTGACTGGCTCACTGGGAGGAGACAGGAGTCACGTGTGGCGAAGTGACTGGCTCACTGGGAGGAGACAGGAGTCACGTGTGGCGAAGTGGCTGGTTCACTGGGAGGAGACAGGAGTCACGTGTGTCGAAGTGACTGGCTCACTGGGAGGAGACAGGAGTCACGTGTGGCGAAGTGACTGGTTCACTGGGAGGAGACAGGAGTCAAGTGTGGCGAAGTGACTGGTACACGGGGAGGAGACGGGAGTCAGTGTGGCCGAAGTGACTGGTAAAATGGGAGGAGCGGGAGTCAAGTGTGCGAAGTAAACTGGTACACTGGGAGGAGACAGGAGTCACGTGTGGCGAAGTGACTGGTACACTGGGAGGAGACAGGAGTCACGTGTGGCGAAGTGACTGGTACACTGGGAGGAGACAGGAGTCACGTGTGGCGAAGTGACTGGTACACTGGGAGGAGACAGGAGTCACGTGTGGCGAAGTGATTTGGTACACTGGAGGAGACAGGAGTCACGTGTGGCGAAGTGACTGGTACAGGGGAGGAGACAGGAGTCACGTGTGGCGAAGGGGACTGGTACACTGGGAGGAGACAGGAGTCACGTGTGGCGAAGTGACGGGTACACGGGAGACAGGAGTCACGTGTGGCGAAGTGACTGGTTCACTGGGAGGAGACAGGAGTCACGTGTGGCGAAGTGACTGGTTCACTGGGAGGAGACAGGAGTCACGTGTGGCGAAGTGACTGGCTCACTGGGAGGAGACAGGAGCCCACGTGTGGCGAAGTGACTGGTTCACTGGGAAAGGAGACAGGATCACGTGTGGCGAATTTGACTGGCTCACTGGGAGGAGACAGGAGTCACGTGTGGCGAAGTGACTGGTTCACTGGGAGGAGACAGGAGTCACGTGTGGCGAAGTGACTGGTTCACTGGAAGGAGACAGGAGTCACGTGTGGCGAAGTGACTGGCTCACTGGGAGGAGACAGGAGTCACGTGTGGCGAAGTGACTGGTTCACTGGGAGGAGACAGGAGTCACGTGTGGCGAAGTGACTGGTTCACTGGGAGGAGACAGGAGTCACGTGTGGCGAAGTGACTGGTTCACTGGGAGGAGACAGGAGTCACGTGTGGCGGGTCTGTGTAAAGATGTCAAGTCCCCTTCAAACCCTCAGAGATCATTTGAAGGAACTCTCTCTTTATGAAAGAAAACAGAAAAATAAATAAGAAAATGAGATAAAAAATGTTTTAATATAAGCTAATCTCAAAATATAAAACAATTAAATATAAATTTGTCTTAAATGAAGCAAATGACTGAAAAATTAAATAAATACGTGAAATGAAGCAAAGCTAATATGTACAAATATCGTAATGATCGTCTTTGTATTCTGGCGATGTTATTGGCAGGGCGCTGAGGAATCACTAGAGTGGAACGAGAAGCCGGTTGTAACACTCTGGTCACAGGTGGTCGTCACTTTGTAAAGTCCAGCTCCAGAAGGTACCAACGCCAGTGAAGATACACAAATAGCAGCTTAATTAATTGAGTTTAGCTGCCGGTCATGGCAGGTAAAGGGAGATCGGGAACAGATGTCGAGGGAAAATGCAGAGTTCTCTACACGAAGGACGTATCGAAACAGTAGCTCAGTCCTAGTGGTATGAGAAAAGAAAAGTTCTCAAAATGAGTATTTTGAAGAGACCGTTGACCTGCACAGAGGTAGTAGAACAGCAGAGTTCTCATAATGATGACGTAGAAGTGTAGACACAAACTTAAGATGGAGGAACAGCAGAGTTCCCAGAATGAAGAACTATCACGTTTCTGATCTATGATTAAGATCATGCAACTCTTCTCGTCTCGTTTCTGTTGGGTGGCCCCGACCACACACCAAAGCTGAAAAGAAGCATAAAGAAATTACATACCGGACAAGAATTCACTCACATGATAAGATGAAGGCCGCTAATAGAAACGGTGATGACGAGCAACATTACGCTAATATTCCAAGCATAATCAAGTCTGGATATGTAAATTAAAATCCCAACAAGAGTGGAACTATTGTCTATATTAAATTAAGTAAAAAACTCCTACATGTTATAACAAACCCAAGAGTGGTATTCCATACTTCCAGACTTGAAGAAAACAGAATGCCAACAGACATTCCTCAGTCACCAAGTGTCCCTTGTTAACGGGGAGGATGGAGGAGGTAATGGCTAACACACCCCTTTCAGAACAGTCATAGTACCAGTCATACTACCAGTAATACTACCAGTCATACTACCAGTAATACTACCAGTCATATTACCAGCAATACTACCAGTCATACTATCAGTCATAGTGCCAGGAATAATACCAGTCATATTAGAAGTCATAGTAATAGTCATACTAACAGTCATAGTGAATTAGACACATGTGCAACTGTGCAAGACAGGTATACAATACCGACAAGATGAAAGTTAAGACACTTGTGCAACTTCTGGTTATCTTTATTGTAGACGTTTCGCCATCCAGTGGCTTTATCATTACAGATTCTTTGGGCATTATAAGAAAACAGTAGAACTATATACAAAAGATGAGGTAATCAGTCCCTCAGCCTTGGAGGTGGTGTTTAGAGCACCGTGGTTGTAGAGATTCTGAAGCAGAGGCAAGAAGACTGGCGCTTATATAGGCGTCAGTGAATAGGGACGTGTAGCAGACGAGGGCATAGTCACTGGTAGGCGAGATTCCCCAGTGGAAGTAGGTCCTACCCAAATTGATGGGTTAGTTGTAGTAGCCGTGAAGAAGGTCATGTAGATGTCCTCTGAACTAAGATTCTATGATGTTGCAGTATCTGACAAATTGTGCAAGACAGGTATACAATACCGACAAGATGCCCTCGTCTGCTACACGTCCCTATTCAGCGCCATGGTCAGTCCATGGCGCTGAATAGGCCATGGTCAGTCCATGTGGTCAGTCCATCAATATTGAATAGAATGCGGCATATGTGCGGAGAAGCAGCTTATAAACCGTAGGCAGGAGAGGTGCAGCAGTCGTAGGTGGTGTCACATTTGTAAAATGTGGAAGTAGGTCGTGCCCAAGAGTTAGGAGGTATCACAAATGTGACAACACCTACGACTGCTGCACCTCTCCTGCCTACGGTTTACAAGCTGCTTCTCCGCAAATATGCCGCATTCTATTCAAGATTGATGGACTGACCACATCGACTCAAGGCTGAGGGACTGATTACCTCATTCTCATCCTGTTCTTCAAGATTCTCCATTGTATGAACTGATGAAGCCACTGTGTGGCGAAACGTTTCCTCAATAAAGATACCCAAAAGTTGCACATGTGTCTAATTTATCAACGTGTCGGTTCTCTGAACCATTTATCTATAACAGTCACAGTGCCAGTCATATTACCAGTCATACTACCAGTCATATTACCAGTCATACTACCAGTCATATTACCAGTCATACTACCAGTCATACTATCAGTCATAGTACCATTCATAATACCAGTCATATTACCAGTCATACTATCAGCCATAGTGCCAGTCATACCAGTCATATTACCAGTCATACTACCAGTCATACTACTAGTCATACTACCAGTCATACTACCAGTCATACTACCAGTCATACTACCAGTCATACTATCAGCCATAGTGCCAGTCATATTACCAGTCATACTATCCGTCACAGTGCCAGTCATAATACCACTCATATTACCAGTCATACAACCAGTCATACTACCAATCATACTAACAGTTATAGTGACAGCCATATTACCAGTCATACTACAAATCATACTACCAGTCATGCTACCAGTCATAAAACCAGTCATATTATCAATCATAGTGCCAGTCATAATACCGTCATACTACCAGTCATACTACCGGTCATACGATCAAAATACTTCCAGTTAAAGTGTTAGTCATACTACCAGTCATAATGCCAGTCATATTATCAGCCATACTAACAGTCATACTACCAGTCATAGTACCAATCATACTACCAGTCATTCTACCAGTCATAGTGCCAGGCATACTACCAGTCATACTACCATAATTCTACAAGTCATACTACCAGTCATACTACCATAATTCTACAAGTCATACTACCAGTCATAATGCCAGTCATATTACCTGTTATACTACCAGTCATAAAACCAGTCAAACTACCAGTCATAGTGCCAGTTATACTACCAGTCATAATATCATCATACTACCAGTAATACAACCAGTAATACAACAAGACATATTACCAGTACTACTACCAGTCATACTACATATAATGCTACCAGTCATACTACCAATAATACTACCAGTCATTCTACCAGTCATACTACCAATAATACTACCAGTAACACTACCAGTCATACTACCAGTAATACTACCAGTTATTCTACCAGTCATACTACCAATAATACTACCAGTAATACTACCAGTTATTCTACCAGTCATACTACCAGTAATACTACCAGCCATTCTACCAGTCATACTACCAGAAATACTAAAAGTCATTCTACCAGTCATACTACCAGTAATACTACCAGTCATTCTACCAGTCATACTACCAGTAATACTACAAGTCATTCTACCAGTCATACTACCAATAATACTACCAGTAACACTACCAGTCATACTACCAGTAATACTACCAGTTATTCTACCAGTCATACTACCAATAATACTACCAGTAATACTACCAGTTATTCTACCAGTCATACTACCAGTAATACTACTAGCCATTCTACCAGTCATACTACCAGTAATACTAAAAGTCATTCTAGCAGTCATACTACCAGTAATACTACCAGTCATTCTACCAGTCATAGTGCCAGGCATACTACCAGTCATACTACCATAATTCTACAAGTCATACTACCAGTCATACTACCATAATTCTACAAGTCATACTACCAGTCATACTACCATAATTCTACAAGTCATACTACCAGTCATAATGCCAGTCATATTACCTGTTATACTACCAGTCATAAAACCAGTCATACTACCAGTCATAGTGCCAGTTATACTACCAGTCATAATATCATCATACTACCAGTAATACAACCAGTAATACAACAAGACATATTACCAGTACTACTACCAGTCATACTACATATAATGCTACCAGTCATACTACCAATAATACTACCAGTCATTCTACCAGTCATACTACCAATAATACTACCAGTAACACTACCAGTCATACTACCAGTAATACTACCAGTTATTCTACCAGTCATACTACCAATAATACTACCAGTAATACTACCAGTTATTCTACCAGTCATACTACCAGTAATACTACCAGCCATTCTACCATTCATACTACGAGAAATACTAAAAGTCATTCTACCAGTCATACTACCAGTAATACTACCAGTCATTCTACCAGTCATACTACCAGTAATACTACAAGCCATTCTACCAGTCATACTACCAATAATACTACCAGTAACACTACCAGTCATACTACCAGTAATACTACCAGTTATTCTACCAGTCATACTACCAATAATACTACCAGTAATACTACCAGTTATTCTACCAGTCGTACTACCAGTAATACTACCAGCCATTCTACCAGTCATACTACCAGTAATACTAAAAGTCATTCTAGCAGTCATACTACCAGTAATACTACCAGTCATTCTACCAGTCATACTACCAGTAATACTACCAGTCATTCTACCAGTCATACTGCCAGTAATACTACTAGTAATTCTACAAGTCATACTACCAGTTATACTATCAGTAATACTACCAGTCACACTACTACTCACAGAGCAGTCGTACTACCAGTCATTACCTGGAGTTTACCTGGAGAGAGTTCCGGGGGTCAACGCCCCCGCGGCCCGGTCTGTGACCAGGCCTCCTGGTGGATCAGAGCCTGATCAACCAGGCTGTTGCTGCTGGCTGCACGCAAACCAACGTACGAGCCACAGCCCGGCTGGTCAGGAACCGACTTTAGGTGCTTGTCCAGTGCCAGCTTGAAGACTGCCAGGGGTCTGTGGGTAATCCCCCTTATGTATGCTGGGAGGCAGTTGAACAGTCTCGGGCCCCTGACCCTTATTGTATGGTCTCTTAACGTGCTAGTGACACCCCTGCTTTTCATTGGGGGGATGTTGCATCGTCTGCCAAGTCTTTGCTTTCGTAGTGAGTGATTTTCGTGTGCAAGTTCGGTACTAGTCCCTCTAGGATTTTCCAGGTGTATATAATCATGTATCTCTCCTGCCCCGCTTTCCAGGGAATACAGGTTTAGGAACCTCAAGCGCTCCCAGTAATTGAGGTGTTTTATCTCCGTTATGCGCGCCGTGAAGGTTCTCTGTACATTTTCTAGGTCAGCAATTTCACCTGCCTTGAAAGGTGCTGTTAGTGTGCAGCAATATTCCAGCCTAGATAGAACAAGTGACCTGAAGAGTGTCATCATGGGCTTGGCCTCCCTAGTTTTGAAGGTTCTCATTATCCATCCTGTCATTTTTCTAGCAGATGCGATTGATACAATGTTATGGTCCTTGAAG
This sequence comes from Cherax quadricarinatus, assembly GCF_026875155.1. NCBI lineage: Eukaryota > Metazoa > Arthropoda > Malacostraca > Decapoda > Parastacidae > Cherax > Cherax quadricarinatus. The sequence goes on from NC_069404.1 coordinate 103,798,733, forward strand.
GTGAGATCCTCCGACATGATCACTCCCAGTCTTTGACGTTGGTGTTTCGCTCTATTTTTTTGGCCAGAATTTGTTTTGTACTCTGATGAAGATTTAATTTCCTCGTGTTTACCATATCTGCGTAATTGAAATTTCTCATCGTTGAACTTCATATTGTTTTCTGCAGCCCACTGAAAGATTTGGTTGATATCCGCCTGGAGCCTTGCAGTGTCTGCAATGGAAGACACTGTCATGCAGATTCGGGTGTCATCTGCAAAGGAAGACACGGTGCTGTGGCTGACATCCTTGTCTATGTCGGATATGAGGATGAGGAACAAGATGGGAGCGAGTACTGTGCCTTGTGGAACAGAGCTTTTCACCGTAGCTGCCTCGGACTTTACTCTGTTGACGACTACTCTCTGTGTTCTGTTAGTGAGGAAATTATAGATCCATCGACCGACTTTTCCTGTTATTCCTTTAGCACGCATTTTGTGCGCTATTACGCCATGGTCACACTTGTCGAACAATAGTCATACTAACACTCATAGTGCCAGTCATACTACAAGCCATACTACCAGTCATACTACCAGTCATAATACCATTCATACTGCCATTCATACTACGAGTCATACTACGAGTCATACTACTATTCATAATACCAGTAATACTACCAGTAATACTAAAAGTCATACTACCAGCAATACTACCAGTAATACTACCAGTCATTCTACCAGTCATACTTCCAGTAATACTACCAGTCATTCTACGAGTCATTCTACCAGTAATACTACCAGTAATACTACCAGTCATTCTACCAGTCATACTTCCAGTAATATGACCAGTCATTCTACGAGTCATTCTACCAGTAATACTACCAGTAATACTACCAGTCATACTGCCAGCAATACTACCAGTCATTCTACCAGTAATGCTACCAGTCATAATACCAGTAATACTACCAGTCATTCTACCAGTTATACTTCCAGTAATACTACCAGTCATTCTACCAGTTATACTTCCAGTAATACTACCAGTCATTCTACCAGTTATACTTCCAGTAATACTACCAGTCATACTGCCAGCAATGCTACCAGTAATACTACCAGTAATGCTACCAGTCATAATACCAGTAATACTACCAGTCATTCTACCAGTCATACTTCCAGTAATACTACCAGTCATACTACCAGTCACAGAGCAAAGTCATACTGCCAGTCATACTATCACTCACAGTGCCAGTCATATTACCAGTCATAATACAAGCCATACTACCAGTCATACTAAAAGTCATACTATCAGTCATACCACCAGTCATACTACCAGTCATAGTGCCAGTCATACTACCAGTCATATCACCAGTCATACTACCAGTCATATCACCAGTCATAGTGCCAGTCATACTTCCAATCATACTACCAGTCCTACAACCAGTCATACTACCATCATACTATCAGTCATACTACAAATCATACCACCAGTCGTACTAAAAGTCACACTACCAGTCATACTACCAATCTTACTACCAGTCCTAATACCAGTCCTACTACCAGTCATAGAACCATTCATACTACAAATCATATTACAAGTCATACCACCATTCATACTACCAGTCACACTACCAGTCATACCACCATTCATACCACCATTCATACTACCAGTCATGGTTCCAGTCATACCACCATTCATACAAACATTCATACTACCAGTCATAATACCAGTCATACTGGCAGTCATACCACCATTCATACTACCAGTCGCACTACCAGTCATACCACCATTCATACCACCATTCATACTACCAGTCATGGTTCCAGTCATACCACCATTCATACAAACATTCATACTACCAGTCATAATACCAGTCATACTGGCAGTCATACCACCATTCATACTACCAGTCGCACTACCAGTCATACCACCATTCATACCACCATTCATACTACCAGTCATGGTTCCAGTCATACCATCATTCATACCACCATTCATACTTCTAGTCATACTACAAGTCATACAACCAGCCATACTACCAGTCATACTACCAATCATACTACTAGTCATACTACTAGTGGCTCTGGTGGCCTGGTGGTTAACGCTCTGGCTTCACACGGTGAGGGCCTGGGTTCGATTCCCAGCCAGAGTAGAAACATTGGACGTGTTTCTTTCCACCTGTTGTCTATGTTCCCCATCAGTAAAATGGGTACCTGGGTGTTAGTCGACTGGTGTGGGTCGCATCCTGGGACACTGACCTAAGGAGGCCTGGTCACAGACCGGGCAGCGGGGGCGTTGACCCCCGGAACTCTCTCCAGATACCATCATTCATACTACTAATCATACTACCAGTCATACTGCCATTCATACTACCAGTCTTACTATCAGTCATACTTCCAGTCAGACTACCAATCATTCTACCATTTATACTACCAGTCATACTACCAATCATTCTACCGTTCATACTACCAATCTTAGTACCAATCATTCTACCATTCATGCTACCAGTCATACTACCATTCATGCTACCGGTCATACTACCAGTCATACTACTAGTCATACTACCAGTCATACTACCATTCATGCTACCAGTCATACTACCATTGATACTACCAGTCATACTACCAATCATTCTACCATTCATAATACCAATCATACTACCAATCATTCTACCATTCATGCTACCAGTCATACTACCATTCATGCTACCGGTCATACTACCAGTCATACTACTAGTCATACTACCAGTCATACTACCATTCATGCTACCAGTCATACTACTAGTCATACTACCAGTCATACTACCATTCATGCTACCAGTCATACTACCAGTCATACTACCATTCATACTACCAGTCATACTACCAGTCATACTACCAGTCATACTACCAGTCTTACTACTATCCACTATTATTTAATGAACTTTTCTCTCACTGGGAAGAACCAGGAGTCACATGTGAAGTGACTGGTTCACTGGGAAGAACGAGGAGTCACATGTGAAGTGACTGGTTCACTGGGAAGAACCAGGAGTCACATGTGAAGTGACTGGTTCACTGGGAAGAACCAGGAGTCACATTGTGAAGTTACTGGTTCACTGGGAAGAACCAGGAGTCACATGTGAAGTTACTGGTTCACTGGGAAGAACCAGGAGTCACATGTGAAGTTACTGGTTCACTGGGAAGAACCAGGAGTCACATGTGAAGTTACTAGGTTCACTGGGAAGAACCAGGAGTCACATTGTGAAGTGACTGGTTCACTGGGAAGAACCAGGAGTCACATGTGAAGTGACTGGTTCACTGGGAAGAACCAGGAGTCACATGTGAAGTGACTGGTTCACTGGGAAGAACCAGGAGTCACATGTGAAGTGACTGGTTCAACTGGAAGAACCAGGAGTCACATGTGAAGTTACTGGTTCACTGGGAAGAACCAGGAGTCACATGTGAAGTGACTGGTTCACTGGGAAGAACCAGGAGTCACATGTGAAGTGACTGGTTCACTGGGAAGAACCAGGAGTCACATGTGAAGTTACTGGTTCACTGGGAAGAACCAGGAGTCACATAGTGAAGGACTGGTTCACTGGGAAGAACCAGGAGTCACATGTGAAGTGACTGGTTCACTGGGAAGAACCAGGAGTCATATGTGAAGTTACTGGTTCACTGGGAAGAACCAGGAGTCACATGTGAAGTGACTGGTTCACTGGGAAGAACCAGGAGTCGCATGTGAAGTGACTGGTTCACTGGGAAGAACCAGGAGTCACATGTGAAGTGACTGGTTCACTGGGAAGAACCAGGAGTCACATGTGAAGTGACTGGTTTCACTGGGAAGAACCAGGAGTCACATGTGAAGTGACTGGTTCACTGGGAAGAACCAGGAGTCACATGTGAAGTGAATGGTTCACTGGGAAGAACCAGGAGTCACATGTGAAGTGACTGGTTCACTGGGAAGAACCTGGAATCACATGTGAAGTGACTGGTTCACTGGGAAGAACCAGGAGTCACGTATGAAGCGACTGGTTCACTGGGAAGAACCAGGAGTCACATGTGAAGTTACTGGTTCACTGGGAAGAACCAGGAGTCACATGTGAAGTTACTGGTTCACTGGGAAGAACCAGGAGTCACATGTGAAGTGACTGGTTCACTGGGAAGAACCAGGAGTCACATGTGAAGTGAATGGTTCACTCGGAAGAACCAGGAGTCACATGTGAAGTGACTGGTTCACTGGGAAGAACCAGGAGTCACATGTGAAGTGAATGGTTCACTCGGAAGAACCAGGAGTCACATGTGAAGTGACTGGTTCACTGGGAAGAACCAGGAGTCACATGTGAAGTGACTGGTTCACTGGGAAGAACCAGGAGTCACATGTGAAGTGACTGGTTCACTGGGAAGAACCAGGGGTCATATGTGAAGTCACTGGTTCGTTGGGAAAAACCAGAAGTCACTTGTGAAGCCACTGGTTCACTGAGAAGAACTAGGAATCACATGTGAAGTCACTGGTTCACTGAGAAGAACCAGGAGTCACATGTGAAGTCACTGGTTCACTGAGAAGAACCAGGAGTCACGTGTGAAGTCACTGGTTCACTGGGAAGACATAAGAGTCACTTGTGAAGTCCTTGGTTCACTGGAAGAACCAGGAGTCACAGTTGGATTGACTGGTTCACTGGGAAGAACGAGGAGTCACATGTGAAGTTACTGGTTCACTGGGAAGAACCAGGAGTCAAATGTGGAGCAACTGGTCCAGTGGGAAGAACCAGGAATTACATGTGGAGTGGCTGGTTCACTTGGAAGAACCATGAGTCACATGTGAAGTGACTGGTTAACTGAGAAGAACCAGGAGATACAAGTGGATTGTCTGGTTCACTTGGAAGAACCGGGAGTCAAATGTGGAGTGACTGGTTCACTTGGAAGAACCAGGAGTCACATGTGGAGTGACTGGTTCACTGGGAAGAACCAGGAGTCACATGTGAAGTTACTGGTTCACTGGGAAGAACCAGGAGTCACATGTGAAGTTACTGGTACGCTGTAAAGAACCAGGAGTCACATGTGTAGTGACTGGTTCGTTGGGATGATCCAATAGCCACGTGTGGTGTGACTGGTTCACTTGGATGAACCAGGAATCACATGTGGAGTGACTGGTTCGCTGCGAAGAACCAGGAGTCACATGTGGAGTGACTGGTTCACTGGAAAGAATCAGAAGTCACATGTGAAGTGGCTGGTTCACTAGGAAGAACCAGGAGTCACATGTGGAGTGACTGGTTCACTGGGAAGAACCAGGAGTCACATGTGAAGTGACTGGTTCACTGGAAAGAATCAGAAGTCACATGTGAAGTGACTGGTTCACTGGAAAGAATCAGAAGTCACATGTGAAGTGGCTGGTTCACTAGGAAGAACCAGGAGTCACATGTGGAGTGACTGGTTCACTGGGAAAAACCAGGAGTCACATGTGAAGTGACTGGTTCACTGGAAAGAATCAGAAGTCACATGTGAAGTGGCTGGTTCACTAGGAAGAACCAGGAGTCACATGTGGAGTGACTAGTTCACTGGGAAGAACCAGGAGTCACATGTGAAGTGACTGGTTCACTGGAAAGAATCAGAAGTCACATGTGAAGTGACTGGTTCACTGGAAAGAATCAGAAGTCACATGTGAAGTGGCTGGTTCACTAGGAAGAACCAGGAGTCACATGTGGAGTGACAGGTTCACTGGGATAAACCAGGAGTCACGTGTGAAGTGGCTGGTTCACTGGTAAGAACCAGAAGTCACATATGGAGTGACAGGTTCACTGGTAAGAACCAGGAGTCTTATGTGGAGTGACTGGTTCACTGGGAAGAAACAGGAAACACATGTGGAGTGACTGGTTCACTGGGAAGGACCAGGAGTGACATGTGTAGTGACTGGTTAACTGGGATGAACCAGTAGTCACGTGTGGTGTGACTGGTCCACTGGGATGAACCAGCTGTCACATGTGGAATGACTGTTTCACAAAGAACCTGGAGTCACGTGTGGTGTGACTGGTTCACTGGGATGAACCAGGCACCACGTGTGAAGGAGGTCACGTGATGACACACATTCGTACCTTGTTATCTATCAGCAATTTTGACATGTATTGACAATTGTTACCTGTGATTGTGAGAGGTACAGTGACTGCATGATGAACAGAGAGTGATGGCGCGGTCGAGGAAGGAGAGAGAGAGAAAGAAGAGAGAGAGAGAGAGAAGAGAGAGAGAGAGAGAGAGAGAGAGAGTAGAGAGAGAGAGAGAGAGAGAGAAGAGAGAGAGAGAGAGAGAGAGAGAGAGAGAGAGAGATAGTGCAGCTAAGACCACGGTTTACCTGGAGAGAGTTTAGGGGGTCAACGCCCCTCGGCCTGGTCTAAGACCAGGAATCGTGGTGGATCAATCAGTTCTTACTGATGGCCGCACGTAAACCGACGAACAAACCACATCCCGGCTGATCAGGCACTGACTTTAGGTGCCTGTTCAGTACCTTCTTGACGACAGCCAGGGGTCTATTTGTCATCCCCTTTAGGTATGCTGGGAGGCAGTTGAACAATCTTGGGCCCCTGACACTTATTGTGTTATTTCAGTGTACTCGTGGCGCCCCTACTTTTCACTGAGGGAATGTTGCATCTCCTTGCAAGTCTTTTGCTTTTGTAGGAATGATTTTCGTGTGCAAGTCTGGTACTAATCCCTCTAGGTTTTCCAGTGTATATTATTATATATATATTTCTCGCCTGCGTTCCAGGGAATACAAATCAAGGAACTTCAACCGTTCCCAGTAATTTAGGTGCTTTATTGTACTTATGTGTGCCGTGAAAGTTCTCTGTACACTTTCCAGGTCAGCAATTTCGCCTACCTTGAAGGGGACAGTTTGTGTACAGCATTATTCCAGCCTAGAGAGAACAAGCGATTTGAAGAGTGTCATCATGGGCTTGTCGTCCCTAGTTTTGAAGGTTCTCATTATCCATCCTGTCATTTTTCTAGCAGATAAGGTAGATGTATTGCTGTGGCCTTTGAAGGTGAGATCCTCTGACATTATCTCTCCCAGATCTTTCACATTAGTTTTTCGCTCTACTGTGTGGTTAAGATTTGGTTTATACTATGATAAAGTTTTAATTTCTTCAAGTTTTCCATATCTGAGTAGTTGAAATTTCTCTCCACTGAACTTCATATTGTTTTTTTGCGGCCCAACAATGGTAGAATTACCGACAAAATGTTACGTAAATGGACAGAGATGCAACTAACGTGACGTTTTACTGTGGCAACGTTTCGCTCTCCAGTTTGATGAAGCTCCAGGAGAGCGAAATGTTATAATAATATGTCACATTATTTTCACTGTGTCCATTTACTTAACAAGACAACAGGTGTGGGCTTGTGAGATGCTGGGATGGACTCCCAATATTGTCCTCATATGTTTCGTGGGAACGTTCTTGGACGGCAAGATTAAAGAGCATTGCTAAAACTTCCTTTTAATGTCTTTTGTGACTTTGTTTTCGGTTGTTCATCTCATTTTCGATTTCCTTCTGTTAATACGTCAGGGATGTGACGACACAGGCAAGGTCATGGAGGTGGTGTTGCCCAGAGTTTTAGTACAACTGTACATGAGATGGTCAGGTTACTGATGCTGCCATTCGTGTTGACTATGTTCTTCAGGCTACGTCTAAACTCTGGAAACTCCACAGTAATGTACGCAATGCGCAGACCTCAATGACAGCGTGTAGTCCCAACCAACTTCCTGATGGAAAATGTAGTCACCTATTTACTGCATCGTAAGTTTCAAAAGATTGTAATTTCTCTTCTCATTTAAGCCGTCTTTAAGTTACTTAGGAATGAAGGGGTGAGATGAGAGAAGATTGTTGTGTTTGTGCTGGCAGACTACTGAATTCTTACGGCTGGGCACACGGAATATCTACTTGGCACCGCTACTGAGTAGTGTAGAGAAAACTGGAAGCCAATATGCTGAAGAAATAGACCCATCTCTATCACCAGATCCTAGTATGTGAAGAAATAGATCCATCTCTATCATCAGGACCTACTGTGTGAAGAAGTTTATGATCTTTGAATGCACTGTTAGGGTGTCCATTACATTGTTTGTGTCAAAAATCTGAATTTTGACCAAGCTGGTCAGGAACGTGGTGTAAACCTCAAGACAGATAGGATAACATTTAGCACTTACTAATTTAATGACTGCACATGTACTATTGTTTGTGGCTTGAGTTATAATAGGAATTAATAATTAGCTTCTGAATAATCCGTACCTCTTGGCTCTTGATTACTCAGATTATCATTATCTTCAATACCACAGAGGCCATATTGTAGGAAGTTTAACTTGAAGGTAAAATCAACCAGGGGTAACTAAGTTGCAAGGCATCAAAATAAATATATTTTATTTCTTTGTCTAGTATTCAAAGTATAGTTAAGATGTAATAAAATATCGTTAATCACAAAAGAGCCACTAGCATGCATGTGCATTTCGGACAGACTAATGGTAATGCTTAGAGGGACACATCCTTCATGTCAGATAAGTGTTCTGTGCTGGTACCTGGTTAAATTAGTCCTGTTGGTCCTCCGTCCATTTAATTTCCGACAGAAAAGGTGTTTGTGGATATTTGTGAGGAGCAAAGTTATTAGTTTATCTAACCCGTGACAGCAGTAGGTACCTCATAAGACAGAGTCCCTAACGAGTTTCCACAGTTTATACCTATTCATTAGACACAGGATAGTTGGTTGGTTAGTGGAGTTTGAAACCTGTCGCCTAAGGGAAGGTCTAATATTAAGGCTACAATGTAACTTTCTCACCATCAGACAAGAATACTTTAATCTCTTATATAAGGATTAAGTAAACTCTCAGGACTAGGATACACGCTGAGAGAAGTACACCACAGTTCAGGGTATCAATCTTGCCAAACAAAAGATGTAGACTAATTTTACATCAGTCATTCGTGACAATGAAAGAAAAAAAACCCATTTTACTTTTATTGCAACATTCTTCTCTTTTATTAAATTTATTTTCTTTGCTATCATTCAAACGTCATTTTGTTAAATACTTCTTCCTCTACACTAAGTAGCTGATTGTTAATCTTGACGAAAATTTGTAGTGACGCTCAATAAAAAACTGACAGTAACCCTGGAGTATACCTGGAGGATATTCCGAGGCTCAACGTCCCTGTGGCCCGGTCCATGACTAGGCCTCGCATTGGATCATGGCCTGATCAACCAGGCTGTTATTGGTGGCCACACGCAGATCGACGTACGAACCACAGCCCAGCTGGTCAGGTACTAATATTAGGTGTCTGTCAAGCTCTCTCTTGAAGACAGTTAGGGCTCTATTAGTAATCCCCCTTATGAATGCTGAGGCAGTTGAAGAGTATTGGGTTCCTAACGCTTATTTTGTTGTCTCTTAGTGTACTCACGGCGCCCCTGATTTTCACTGGGGGAATACTGCACCGCCTGCCGGGTCTTTTGCTTTCGTAGGGAGTGGTTTTCGTGTGAAGATTTGGGGCTTGTCCCTCTACGATTTTTCCAGGTGTATATTATCAAGTATCTTTCTCACCTGCGTACCAAGAAGTACAGGTCGAGAGCCTTCAACCGTTCCCAGTAATTTACGTGCTTTATCGTACTTATATGTGCAGTGAAAGTTCTGTGTATATTCTCCAGGTCATCAATTTCGCCAGCCTTGAAAAGGGCCGTTAGTGTACTGCAATATTCCAGCCCAGAGAGAACAAGCGATTTGAAAAGAATCATCATTGGCTTGGCATCTCTAGTTTTGAATATATTCATTATCCATCCTATCATTTTCCTAGTAGATGTGGTAAATACATTGTTGTGATCTTTGAAAGTGAGATTCTCTGACATTACCACTTCAAGGTCTTTCACATTAATATTTCGCTCTATTGTGTAATTGGAATTGGTTTTATACTCCAATACAGTTTTTATTTTCTCGAGTTTTCCGTAGCAGAGTAAAATTTATCTTCAGTGAGCTTCATATTGTTTTTTGACGCCCGTTTTAAGACTTGGTTAGTGTCCTCGATGGATGATACCGTCACGCAAATTCTACTGTCTTTAGCAAAGGAGGACACGGTGCTGTGGCTAACATCTCTGTCTATGTCAGATATGAGAATGAGGAAAAGGATAGGGGCAAGTAATGTACCTTGTAGAACAGAGCTTTTCAGTGGCCTCCTCTGACTTTGCTCTACTTACTATTGCTTTCTGTGTTCTGTTTCGTAGGAAGTTACAGATCCATCTACCAACTCTTCCTGTTAGGTTTATACCAGAAATTTTTCAATTGGCCAAATTTTGCGTCTTCGTTATAAATAATTAATTTAGATTGTCAACCCTCAATCTGGGACTTCAGTATTTCACTCCTATCTTCCCTATTATCTGTGCAAATCCCATTTCGTTGAAGCAGGGGTCCAATATTGGAAGTGGTTTTACGCCTAGATTTGGCATAAGAAAAGAAATATTTTTTCCAGTTTCATTTATGGTTTTCATTTATGGTGTCTCTTGGCTCCTGTATGATTCCATAAGTTTAAGTTTGATATTCTCTGTTTCTCTGGCCAGTGCCTCCTTCCGTATTTCAGAAATACTAGCCCCCTTCAGCAGCTCTCTGATTCTTCAGCTTCACCTAGAGGAAACGTCTCTCTAGTTTACATCTTCTCTTCTCTTTTTCTTAGGGGAATGTGCCATGAGCATCCCTCGAGTGTCGCAGAGTTAATCTTTTTCTAGGCGAAGGTTCACTATTTGCTCAGTGAACAATTGACAGTAACCCTCAGTGAACAATTGATAGTAACCCTCAGTGAACAATTGATATCCTGTCCTTCAGTGTGTGAGGGAGAAGACCGCCACTTATTAAGCCACTAGCTTCCGTCAGGTATGAAAGATAAAGTTGAGATAAAGGTAAAAAAAAAAAAAGAATGTCTAGACAAATTAATGTTTTCGCTTCCTCGTTGCTTCTGTGTGAATTATTAAAAAAATTTCTGTTGATATATTTAAAAGTAAAGTTTAAGTAACACACCAGATAAGTAAGATAAATAATTTTCAAGTTACTCCTCGTAGTCAATTTTCTATGTAACATCGAAGCGAAAATGATTTTAGAAAACAGAGAAATTTAGCAGGACTGGAAGAATTATCTTTATCATTAATATAATTGTTAGCTTTAATAATGATAATAATAATAATAATAATAATAATAATAATAATAATAATAATAATAATAATAATAATAATAATAAACTTAATTTTTTGAAAGGTACACAAATAACTTATACTTTATATTAATTAAAAAATAGTTTCAGCTATAATTTTTAAAGGGTGGAAGGGGTAAGCCAGCGGAAGGCCTCGGTCAGATGTCTGCTAGTTCCAGGTGTGGGTCATCATATAACTGAGACCCGCGTCAGGAAACACTTGTCCTGTTTCCTGACGAACATTATACCTACCTATAAATAACCTGCACACACGAGATGTGGAGAAATTTTCTCCAGAGGGGGATATCAGCCCCTTTCAGCCCCCTTCAGCCCCTTTCAGCCCTGAGGGGCCCAGCCCTCTCAGAAGGGGCAAATATCTTGTTTACTGCTACAGCGAGTAATTGACCCCAGATGCTGTACCAGTATGTGACGTGGCTCGACGCTCCGTGCGGTCCTGTGTTGCAAAGTGTAGCTTAATAAGAGACAGTACATCTCTTACCTTAGCAAGACAATTAAGGAAAATCCTGCTCCCACTTTATTACCATAGTAAAGATAGTGGACATTGTTGTCTATGCTTAAGACAGCAAGAATCAAACATTCTGCTTTGCCTCGAGGAAGTGGCAAGGAAGCAAAAGTACTAGGTCAGCTTTTCCTTTGTGCTGGGGGCAGTAACAGCGTGGGGTGCTGTGGCGTCTTCAGATTACTTTTGACTCTACTGAGAGTGACACTGACGCCAGGATAACCAACAAAGAACGATCTGTGCGTTAGTGTGAACAAAATGTCTCATAAAACACAATAAACACTTAAGAGAAGTGTGATCAGCTTCTTCAGTGATAAGATTGTGAACAAAGAAGACAAATCTTGTGGAACATAGTGTACCAGTGTGCGTTTTCCTAGACTATGGAAGACGTGGACATCCAAGGACACTTCAGCTTCTATCAAGTCACCGATATCTGTCGAAGGTGTGAAGAACACCATAGCTCATGCTACAAGAGCAAGGTAGGTTACGAATTTCTTGTAGTACGGGGGACTGTGCAGTTCTTGAGTCGCAAGGAGTTTGTAATCAACCTATAGTCGACAGTAAGTAAGGTGTGGACTTTTGAGTCCAAACAAGTATGTAATTTGTCAGCAATCAGTGAATGAAATATGCTGACATAACACCCCCTAGGGGTAATTTATAATCTTACAAATTATAACTCTTTACAGCCCGTTGAGAGATGACTTCGACAGCTTCTCAAGACCTCGTCTGCAGGGGCGGCTGTGCAGGCGATGAGCTGTCTTTCTAAGTTAAGTTTTCCTACATTTAAACTTAACTGGTAATGCCATTTCTCAACACGAGAGGAGCTCATGACGATGTTCAAAGGTGGACGAGTAAGCCAGGGACAAGCCGGTTTACTATTAGTTATAATAATGACCATAATTTTTCAATGGGTGGATAGGGTAAGCCAGTGGAAGGCCTCAGTCGGATGACCAGAAGCTCCAGCTATGGGTCATCATATAACTAAGACCTGCTCTAGGAAGTAAGTGTATTTAAGTAGAGCTGCACATAAATACGGTTATATAAATTATCCTACACAGTAACATGTATAAATTACTTAGGATAACCCCAAAAAAGTCAATGTGATTTATTTCCATTGTGGAAACACTTGCCTTGTGTCCTGACCAATCTTACCTAAATTAACCTAATAATAAAAATAATACACAGGATATATACACCCATAGGTGTAGTATGAGCGTATATATGCTGAGAGTTTGCTTTTAATCACAATTTTAAGAACTATAGTCAGCTCGTCTGGCGGTGACAAGATAACGAGCAGCCTTAATGACCCTCGTGTAGTCGACAGGTTTTGGAACTCTCAATAAATAATTTGAAAGATAAACAGGGATTCGAACCGTGGTCCTTTCGGTATGTAGCAGCTCCAGCACTTTATCACTGAGTTAGGAGACTCATATAAGAAGATATCGCAGACAGTACTTTTGTGAAATCGTTTTGTAAAAGCTGTGTTGGTGTAAATCTTCCAATTTACACAGTAAATAAACTTGAATTTTTGGATTCTGTGCTGCATTTGAGAATGTTTATTCTGGTCACTATCAAACATTCTGCACTCTAGTGCTTTTTTCTCTCAAACGAAGCTGCACACTGATTTTGGATAGTGCAAGTTTCAGTCTTCAGTTGGCTTTTGGAGCAAGACTTTTTGGGCAAAGCCTTTTTAGAGCAAGACTTTTTGGAGGAAGCCTATTTAGACCAAGCTTTTTAGGAGCGTGCCTTTATGGAGTATGTCTTCGTATATTTAGAGAATGCTTCTACTAGTCTCTACAAATTTTTAGAAGCCAGAATAAGACAGTGGAGGTTTAAACACGTCCTGGAGTATAGGTGCCAATTTGCCAATTTTTATTGAGGTAATCTGACCATTAATTCCCATGTAATAACTCGTGATTACCTTTCTAATGGACTTCAATCTTCATTGCTGACATTTAAGTGGATCATAAACCAATGCCGCATTCTGTACTATTTCTTTTGCGTGAACTGAGGTAGATGATGATCGGCTAATTGGACACAAGGATTCCATTTTCTGATCTATTGTTACATAGCTGATATTTTTTATTTCGCATTTACTATTAAACATATACTGAATATCTAGTTGATTGGTTCGTTAAGATTACATTGGCGGTCCATGAAACAAAGGATCATTAAGGTCGTATGTCACCTGTACACCACCAATCAAGAACAATTTAATCCCTATAGGAGGAGTTATTGTAAACTCCCAGCATATATACACACTGACAGACATACACACTACGGTGTATATATCCTGTATTTTTGTCTTAGACCAAGTATGAAGTGAGTGTGTGGTTTGTGGCTTAATTAACAAGGACAGTGAGGAAAAAAAACGAAATGATAAGGAAAGGAAACGAATCTAGTAAAACAATGGAAGCTTCTGCGTCATGACATTATACAGAAGGAAAATCCGGGCAGAGTTTTCTGGTAAATTTTCCTTGAAAGTCCTGAGATATTGATGCCACTTTCAGGTCTCAGCAGCTAACAAAAAAAAAAAACCTGTTTTCAGACAATATTCTCATAAATAACGTATAATGATGGTATGCTGGTCAGCACAGAGGTATGCTGGCCAGCACAGAGGTATGCTGGTCAGCACAGAGGTATGCTGGTCAGCACAGAGGTATGCTGGTCAGCACAGAGGTATGCTGGTCAGCACAGAGGTATGTTTGTCAGCACAGAGGTATGCTGGTCAGCACAGAGGTATGCTGGTCAGCACAGAGGTATGTTTGTCAGCACAGAGGTATGCTGGTCAGCACAGAGGTATGCTGGTCAGCACAGAGGTATGCTGATCAGCAGAGGTATGCTGGTCAGCACAGAGGTATGCTGGTCAGCACAGAGGTATGCTGGTCAGCACAGAGGTATGCTGGTCAGCACAGAGGTATGCTGGTCAGCACAGAGGTATGTTTGTCAGCACAGAGGTATGCTGGTCAGCACAGAGGTATGCTGGTCAGCACAGAGGTATGTTTGTCAGCACAGAGGTATGCTGGTCAGCACAGAGGTATGCTGGTCAGCACAGAGGTATGCTGGTCAGCACAGAGGTATGCTGGTCAGCACAGAGGTATGCTGGTCAGCACAGAGGTATGCTGGTCAGCACAGAGGTATGCTGGTCAGCACAGAGGTATGCTGGTCAGCACAGAGGTATGTTTGTCAGCACAGAGGTATGCTGGTCAGCACAGAGGTATGCTGGTCAGCACAGAGGTATGCTGGTCAGCACAGAGGTATGCTGGTCCAGCACAGAGGTATGCTGGTCAGCACAGAGGTATGCTGGTCAGCACAGAGGTATGTTTGTCAGCACAGAGGTATGCTGGTCAGCACAGAGGTATGCTGGTCAGCACAGAGGTATGCTGGCCAGCACAGAGGTATGCTGGTCAGCACAGAGGTATGCTGGTCAGCACAGAGGTATGTTTGTCAGCACAGAGGTATGCTGGTCAGCACAGAGGTATGCTGGTCAGCACAGAGGTATGCTGGTCAGCACAGAGGTATGCTGGTCAGCACAGAGGTATGCTGGTCAGCACAGAGGTATGCTGGTCAGCACAGAGGTATGCTGGTCAGCACAGAGGTATGCTGGTCAGCACAGAGGTATGCTGGTCAGCACAGAGGTATGCTGGTCAGCACAGAGGTATGTTGTCAGCACAGAGGTATGCTGGTCAGCACAGAGGTATGCTGGTCAGCACAGAGGTATGCTGGCCAGCACAGAGGTATGCTGGTCAGCACAGAGGTATGCTGGTCAGCACAGAGGTATGCTGGTCAGCACAGAGGTATGTTTGTCAGCACAGAGGTATGCTGGTCAGCACAGAGGTATGTTTGTCAGCACAGAGGTATGCTGGTCAGCACAGAGGTATGTTTGTCAGCACAGAGGTATGCTGGTCAGCACAGAGGTATGTTTGTCAGCACAGAGGTATGCTGGTCAGCACAGAGGTATGCTGGTCAGCACAGAGGTATGCTGGCCAGCACAGAGGTATGCTGGTCAGCACAGAGGTATGCTGGTCAGCACAGAGGTATGCTGGTCAGCACAGAGGTATGCTGGTCAGCACAGAGGTATGCTGGTCAGCACAGAGGTATGCTGGTCAGCACAGAGGTATGCTGGTCAGCACAGAGGTATGCTGGTCAGCACAGAGGTATGTGGTCAGCACAGAGGTATGCTGGTCAGCACAGAGGTATGCTGGTCAGCACAGAGGTATGCTGGTCAGCACAGAGGTATGCTGGTCAGCACAGAGGTATGCTGGTCAGCACAGAGGTATGCTCGTCAGCACAGAGGTATGCTGGTCAGCACAGAGGTATGCTCGTCAGCACAGAGGTATGCTGATCAGCACAGAGGTATGCTGATCAGCACAGAGGTATGCTGGTCAGCACAGAGGTATGCTGGTCAGCACAGAGGTATGCTGGTCAGCACAGAGGTATGCTGGTCAGCACAGAGGTATGCTGGTCAGCACAGAGGTATGCTGGTCAGCACAGAGATATGCTAGCCAGCACAGAGGTATGCTGGTCAGCACAGAGGTATGCTGGTCATCACACAGGTATGCTGATCAGCACAGAGGTATGCTGGTCAGCACAGAGGTATGCTAGCCAGCACAGAGGTATGCTGGTCAGCACAGAGGTATACTGGCCAGCACAGAGGTATGCTGGCCAACACAGAGGTATGCTGGCCAGCACAGAGGTATGCTGGCCAGCACAGAGGTATGCTGACCAGCACAGAGGTATGCTGGCCAGCGCAGAGGTATACTGGCCAGTGCAGAGGTATGCTGGCCAGCACAGAGGTATGCTGGCCAGCACTGAGGTATGCTGGCCAGCACACAGGTATGCTGGCCAGTACAGAGGTATGCTGGCCAGCACTGAGGTATGCTGGCCAGCACTGAGGTATGCTGGTCAGCACACAGGTATGCTGGCCAGCACTGAGGTATGCTATCCAGCACACAGGTATGCTGGCCAGTACACAGGTATGCTGGCCAGCACTGAGGTATGCTGGCCAGCACACAGGTATGCTGGCCAGCACACAGGTATGCTGGCCAGTACAGAGGTATGCTGGCCAGCACTGAGGTATGCTTGTCAGCACACAGGTATGCTGGCCAGCACTGAGGTATGCTGGCCAGCACACAGGTATGCTGGCCAGTACACAGGTATGCTGGCCAGTACACAGGTATGCTGGCCAGTACAGAGGTATGCTGGCCAGCACTGAGGTATGCTTGTCAGCACACAGATATGCTGGCCAGCACTGAGGTATGCTGGCCAGCACACAGGTATGCTGGCCAGTACACAGGTATGCTGGCCAGTACACAGGTATGCTGGCCAGTACAGAGGTATGCTGGCCAGCACTGAGGTATGCTTGTCAGCATACAGGTATGCTGGCCAGCACTGAGGTATGCTGGCCAGCACACAGGTATGCTGGCCAGCACTGAGGTATGCTGGTTAGCACACAGGTATGCTGGCCAGCACTAAGGTATGCTGGCCAGCACACAGGTATACTGGCCAGTACAGAGGTATGCTGGCCAGCACATAGGTATACTGGCCAGTACAGAGGTATGCTGGCCAGCACATAGGTATGCTGGCCAGTACAGAGGTATGCTGGCCAGCACACAGGTATGCTGGCCAGTACAGAGGTATGCTGGCCAGCACTGAGGTATGCTTGTCAGCACACAGGTATGCTGGCCAGCACTGAGGTATGCTGGCCAGCCACAGGTATGCTGGCCAGTACAAGGTATGCTGGCCAGACACAGGTATGCTGGCCAGTACAGAGGTATGCTGGCCAGCACTGAGGTATGCTGTCAGCACAAGGTATGCTGGCCCGCACTGAGGTATGCTGGCCAGCACACAGGTATGCTGGCCAGCACTGAGGTATGCTGGTTAGCACACAGGTATGCTGGCCAGCACTAAGGTATGCTGGCCAGCACACAGGTATGCTGGCCAGTACAGAGGTATGCTGGCCAGCACATAGGTATCTGGCCAGTACAGAGGTATGCTGGCCAGCACATAGGTATGCTGGCCAGTACAGAGGTATGCTGGCCAGCACACAGGTATGCTGGCCAGCACACAGGTATGCTGGCCAGTACAGAGGTATGCTGGCCAGCACATAGGTATACTGGCCAGTACAGAGGTATGCTGGCCAGCACATAGGTATGCTGGCCAGTACAGAGGTATGCTGGCCAGCACATAGGTATGCTGGCCAGTACAGAGGTATGCTGGCCAGCACACAGGTATGCTGGCCAGCACACAGGTATGCTGGCCAGTACAGAGGTATGCTGGCCAGTACAGAGGTATGCTGGCCAGTACAGAGGTATGCTGGCCAGCACACAGGTATGCTGGCCAGCACACAGGTATGCTGGCCAGTACAGAGGTATGCTGGCCAGTACAGAGGTATGCTGGCCGTACAGAGGTATGCTGCCAGCAACAGGTATGTGGCAAGTACAGAGGTATGCTGGCCAGCACACAGGTATGCTGGCCAGCACACAGGTATGCTGGCCAGTACAGAGGTATGCTGGCCAGCACATAGGTATACTGGCCAGTACAGAGGTATGCTGGCCAGCATATAGGTATGCTGGCCAGTACAGAGGTATGCTGGCAGACATAGGTATACTGGCCAGTACAGAGGTATGCTGAGCACATAGGTATGCTGGCCAGCACGTAGGTATGCTGGCCAGCAAACGGTATGCTGGCCAGCACACGGTATGCTGGCCAGCACACAGGTATGTGGCCAGTACAGAGGTATGCTGGCCAGCACATAGGTTATACTGGCCAGTACAGAGGTATGCTGGCCAGCAATAGGTATGCTGGCCAGTACAGAGGTTGCTGGCAGCACATAGGTATACTGGCCAGTACAGAGGTATGCTGGCCACACATAGGTATGCTGGCCAGCACGTAGGTATGCTGGCCAGCACACAGGTATTGGGCCAGCACACAGGTATGCTGGCCAGCACACAGGTATGCTGGCCAGTACAGAGGTATGTGGCCAGCACATAGGTATACTGGCCAGTACAGAGGTTATGCTGGCCAGCACAAGGTATGTGGCCAGTACAGAGGTTGCTGGCCAGCACATAGGTATACTGGCCAGTACAGAGGTATGTGGCCAGCACATAGGTATGCTGGCCAGCACGTAGGTATGTGGCAGCACACAGGTATGTGGCCAGCACACAGGTATGCTGGCCAGCACACAGGTATGCTGGCAGTACAGAGGTTGCTGGCAGCACTAGGTATTATGGCAGTACAGGTATGCTGGCGCAATAGGTATCTGGCCAGTACAGGAGTTATGATGGCAGCACATAGTTACTGGCAGTACAGGTATGTGGCAGCAACAATAGGTATGCTGGCCAGCAGTAGGTATGTGGCAGCACACAGGTATGCTGGCAGCAACGTTGCTGGCCAGCACACAGGTATGCTGGCCAGTACAGAGGTATGCTGGCCAGCAACCGCCAAATGACGTAAAAAGAAAAAAAAAATCTTTCAAATTAGGCAGGATTTAGTCGATGACGCAAAAAGGAAACGTCTTCAAATTAGGCAAGAGTTACAGTCGAAGTCTTGATGATAATTACTGAATGACATCAAATAACGAAGTACCTCTTCATTGGAGACGTGAACAAACGCAAGGACATATTTATTAGAAGACGATTCGGTCCTGAGACCTTGATCGCTTCCAACACGCATAGTGATCAAGGTCCCAGGGCAGGAGGGTTTTCTAACAGCTATGTAATAGTGTTTGGTCAGGTGTCAGTTTAAAGCAATCCGTCGGTATGAATTGCCAAGGTTTATACCTAACCAGGTATTAATGAGGGCAAACCAGGCATTAATGAGGGCAAACAAGGTATTAATGAGGTCAAACCAGGTATTAATGAGGGCAAACCAGGTATTAATGAGTGCAAACCAGGTATTAATGAGGGCAAACCAGGTATTAATGAGGGCAAACCAGGTATTAATGAGGGCAAACCAGGTATTAATGAGGGCAAACCAGGTATTAATGAGGACAAACGGTATTAAAGAGGCAACCGGTATAATGAGGAAACAAGTATTATGAGGACAACCAGGTACTTGTATGGACAAAATTCAACAATAAAGAGTACAGCAGTAAGGAACAGGTACAGAACTGGAGATACAGAACTGTGAGATACAAACGTGAAATATAGAACATGTGAGATACAGAACCTGTGAGATACAGAACCTCTGAAGTATTAACGGCTAATTTGTGTGTGTCTGGTAGCGGTGAATGACAAGGTTTCGGAGGTTTCTTACTTTATTTGGATTCTTCTACACAGGCAGTGTGTTTAGTGCCCCTGGGCACAGGACCCAGACACAGGACATGTGAGTGAGTTGTTGACTCTAGGATGCCTGGCGGTAGAGTGAGCCAGGGTAAGAGTGGTGCGAGCTGAGCTTGGTAGGCCTAGAGATCTCGGCACCAGCATGGAGCGAAATATGAACACAACTGGGTATATATCGCTCGGCCACCTACCCATGGTCGTCCTCGACCACGACTGACTGAAAAAAAAAAACTCGGTCTGTCTCTCACAGGAACAGGGCACAGAACACAAAATAAAAACATATATACATGTGGACATGGACAAAAAAAAGAAGTCTCCTACAGGGAGGGCTGAAAAAGGGGGTGTGCTAAAACATCATGGTCCAAGGCACGTCTTCCTGCGTCTGGACAGATACTGCAACACAGGTGACATCGCTGAGGCTGAGCTATGGCATATCAGGGTACGGTCTCGTCTGGAACGGTGAAACAATCATAGTGGAGTAGTCGCCGCAGGCGGCTTAGTATTAAGCCAACTGGGGACCCACGTGGACAAGCCGGATCGTTCATGAGCCGTGTAGAAACTTCGTGGAGAACCCAGCTAGGTCAGCAAAAACATACAGAATGGCGGCTGCACAGAAGTGCAGAACCTATGAGGTATAGAACCTGTGATGTACAGAACCTGTGAGATACAGAACTGTGAGGTTCAGAACCTGTTAAGTTCAAGATTGGTGCGAGGTCATGGGTCGTCCAGGGAGGTGAGGTGTGACAGGTCACCTCCTGGGAGTCAGTCTGATGCTACCTCTCACGCTCACTGGTTCTTAAGCACAGACCTTGGGAGGAGGAAACTCTGATGGACGGGACATTACAGCTAAAAATATACACACAGGTTACCTTATCTTATACTCACAAGACATTTCTGCTCAATACTTACACACGATATACAAAACATACTTCAGCTTATAACATACACAGCCTACGTCAACTTATACCATACACAAGATAATCATACATAATACACATACAGGCTACGTCAGGTCACACCACGACAAAACTTATATTCTCTAAATCATTGAATGTCAAAAAAAAATTAAAAAATGAGGTTGTGGTATGAGAGAGCAATGTAACAATGAGGAAGAGGACGCTAGGGAAGAGGACGCTAGGGAAGAGGACGCTAGGGAAGAGGACGCTAGGGAAGAGGACGCTAGGGAAGAGGACGCTAGGGAAGAGGACGCTAGGGAAGAGGACGCTAGGGACGAGAACGAAAAGAAGAAAAAGCAATTCACGAAGGAAGAAGCATAATGAGAGAGAGAGTCAGGCATGGCAGTGCTGGCTGGGCTGAGACAGAATGCTTACGTAAATAACTAGATGTGATAAATCATCTCAGTGTGTTGCTGGGAGGGAGGGAGTTTAAAAATAATAATGATAATAATAACAACAATAATAATTATTATTACTTTATAACTGTTATTATTACATTGGCAAGTGCAAAATTCGTACTTTTCTTAGAGCAACTTTGAATGGGAGATAATGAACAATGGTGGAATCAGCAGCAACATCACCTTGAAGGATGCCATGAGCAGCCATGAATAGGTTACGTAACCCATGATACTGAGTGATCCCTCAACCTTGACGAGTGGGGGGAGGACACCATGGTACGGAGTGTGAGAGCACACTCTCTAGAGCAGGGTGAGTGGGAGCACCAGGGCAGGGAGAGTGGAAGTACCGACCGGGAGGCTGGCTAGATGACAAGATAAGAAAAGATTTCGTTCGGATTTTTAACCCCGGAGGGTTAGCCACCCAGGATAACCCAAGAAAGCCAGTGCGTCATCGAGGACTGTCTAACTTATTTCCATTGGGGTCCTTAATCTTGTCTCCCAGGATGCGACCCACACCAGTCGACTAACACCCAGGTACCTATTTGCTGCTAGGTGAACAGGACAACAGGTGTAAGGAAACGTGTCGAAATGTTTCCACCCGCCGGGAATCGAACCCGGGCCCTCCGTGTTTGAAGCGGGAGCTTTAGCCACCAGGCCACCGGGCCACCGTGGTTCAGTCCCGGCGGTTGCAGTATGATATATATATATATTATATATAATATATATATATATATATATATTATATATATATATATATATATATATATATATATATATATATATATAATATATATATATATATATATATATATACTGCGACCTGGCCGGGGATTGAACTCGAATCATCTGTGAATGTATGAATGTATATACAAGTTAAACTGTTATAGCTATTGCCTCTTGCACTGTATCAGATCATTGGTATGTGTTAATAGAACATCTATCTGTCCTACTTGTGCCGGACATGTTAGACACTCCCATGCCCAGGCACATAGAAATATCTGACCTCAAATACCGGTGGCACTGTGTGCCTAGTGAATATGTAGACATGTATGTATATATTTATATATACGCAAATAATCATGCATCATGCCACTGCAGATATTAAGTATCCATCTTTTTATCATAAAAGCAATTATAAAAATATATAATATGTAATTATAAGAATATATAATGGGCAGCACCATTATATATTCTGCAATGTTGTCTACTGGTATATTTACGTTATGTCATCCTGAGTTCTCTTCCTTCTCCCTTCCTTCTCTGTTGTCTGACTCTTATGTAGTATTTATCTTGCGCAGACATACTGTCAATCCCGCTCCCAGATGATGGAGATATTTTCATAAAAATTCCATTTCTGCTGTGTATGGGATAGGCTGTCATGAGAAATGGCAATTCCCCAAGTGATGGTAACTGCAGCTCTGCTGGAACGAAACTTTTGAAGCTGATTTAGCTGATGAACCCTTGCTGGAATACTTGATGATATCCTCATTGACCTGCCGAGGTTTACGAGCCCAGATTGACACTACTCTTGAGGTCTCCCAGCTCAGGCTGGCATTGCTGAAATCTACCAGCTCAGGCAGCACAATACCGAATTCTCCCAGCATAGGATGACACTGCTGAAGTAACCACACCGAGCTAAGACTGACAGATTTCAACATTTTGTATCTTTCCTGATGGAACATGACAGGGCAACTTAGTTTTTAATTCCAGGGTATGACTGTCACTTAAGACAATGTTATAAGCTCACTGCTGTAATATGCGATTTTGATAGTTACATAGTGAGAACACTCACAGTATGCTGCTACATTAATTTGCATGATAGTTACATAAAAGGAACAAAAGTCGGCTCTTACCCTGCCACATTCCAGCAAACAGGATTAGTTCAGCATACTTAGTGATGAAATATTTCACCCAGAGCTGGTAGGCTACAGTAGATAGATCTTTCTAATTTATGAGTTGACCGTCAAGTAATCCATTATGAGCTTAGTAGCTCAGCGCTAGGGTTATTATTGCTCGAGAATTACTATCTCTCGGGATGGCTCAGGCAGAGATGGAGAAATGTGAGCAGAATATGAGGACATGGTACTACAGCTGGAGGTCAACTCAGGCATCAGTCTCTGTCCACATTGGACACAGACTCACGTGTAATGTGGCTTTGTTTACACTCTTGGTTCCGCCTCCACATTGTCTCCTATTGGTTGCTTCGCTAGTTGGCTCCACCCTTCTACAGTTGCTATAGGCTACAAGAACTATGACGTAAAGCTAAGCTCCACCTACTGCGCTCTTTCAGGGTTATGTAAGAAAGAATAATGATATTTGTAAGTTCATTTAGTTTCGTTCTTACGTAAAGAATTTAAATGTCTTTCTCTGTAAGACTGAAATAATTTGTTGTGCGTTGGAGAAATCTCTCTTACTGTACTGGCTTCAGCACTGTTCAGCTGGGAAATGCAATACTTGCATCAGTAAGGTAAAGACTGACACCACTCTTGTAGCAATTTAGTTATGCAATTCCACTTAATCTTTTGCCTTGTATAACTAATTGAGCTCCCGAGGCTCTGAAACTGTTTCCGCTCTAGAGATTCACCTCGTCTCCCATTATCAGTAACTTATCATAAATATTTTGACAGGCTTGCAGAGAAGCTCTCTCACCCGACGGACCAGAGCCTGGAACAAGGTCAGAATACACCAGCAGGTAAGATGGTTTCAAGCTCACAGAGGTCTGTAGATGAATGGTTCACAGAACCGACACGTTGATAAATTAGACACATGTGCAACTCTTGGGTATCTTTATTAAGGAAACGTTTCGCCACACAGTGGCTTCATCAGTCCATGCACAGGAGAAACTTGAAGAACAGGAGGAGAATGAGGTAATCAGTCCCTCAACCTTGAGTCGATGTGGTCAGTCCATCAATCTTGAATAGAATACGGCATATGAGCGGAGAAGCAGCTTATAAACCGGAGGCAGGAGAGGTGCAGCCTACGGTTTATAAGCTGCTTCTCCGCTCATATGCCGTATTCTATTCAAGATTGATGGACTGACCACATCGACTCAAGGTTGAGGGACTGATTACCTCATTCTCCTCCTGTTCTTCAAGTTTCTCCTGTGTATGGACTGATGAAGCCACTGTGTGGCGAAACGTTTCCTTAATAAAGATACCCAAGAGTTGCACATGTGTCTAATTTACTCACAGAGGTCTTTAGTTGAATAATTGATTATTTAGAGACCTCTGTTTATACTACCTCACATTAGCATTAATTATTTCTCATGGTAAGTCTCCTGATATCGGTGAGGAGATCCTCGATCAAGGAGCTAGAATTATCTTGATTATCTTCTATTCTCTACGGGTTTAGCGCTGCCCTCTGAGTATAATAATAATAATAATAATAATAATAATAATAATAATAATAATAATAATAATAACAGCAATAATAATAATAAAAATACTACTACTACTACTACTACTAATAATAATAATAATAATTAAGAAGGGGCGAACAAGGCAGGAATATAAGGATAATAAAAATGCTATAAGAGACCTCGTAGAGACAGCAGCAAAAAAGGAAGGAGGAACCATGGTTATCCAAAGGGAGATAAACAAGGAAAACTGGGATCCATAAACATGGTGAGTGAGGCTGAGTGAAACTCCTATGGGAAATTTACTGATCCAAAACGTAAAATAATTAACATTGCTACAAGCAGATGATAAATCCACACAATGTCTAATTTTAAGCCTAAGGAAATTAGACACAGAAATTAGTTATGGAGAGCTCGTAACTAGTGATCATGTTGTGTTAAGCTTTGCGTATCTGCTAGAAATGGGAATAGAGAGAGACGGGAACAATGAAATCATGGAAAACTAGACTGCAGAAGAGGAGGTTGTGCAAGAAAGAGAGGCTTCTTAAATGAAGTATAATGGGAAAGAGAGACTGGAAGGGAAATAAGTCTTTGAACACGGAAAGAGCCTGTGGTTTATCAGAAACTGTTGGAAGACTAAAGCAAGGAGTATAAGAATGATATAAAGTAGAAGACCTAGAAATGAATGTGCCAGGATACGAACACGCTGAATGGCAACTTGAGAACGATTCAGCAAAAATTAAAATCACGAGCTAAACTGCTATACAGGTATGTAAGAGGGAAGACAAAACTGCTAAACACCTATATAAGAATGAAGACATAAGTTAAAGATGAAGGGATAGAACTAAAGAAGGATAGTGAGCTCACGGAAGATAACAGAGACGTCAGTAAGGAATTAAACAACTAATTCAAGGAAGTATTGACTGATGATACAATGACAAGGTTCACAAACATCAATGATGGAACAGATCAGATGAAGATGGACAACATTCTAACCTCGAATTAGAAATAGATGAAGCTGCTGACACAACTGGATATCGCAGATGCTACGTGACCAGACAATACATCCTCAGAAGTGTAGAATGAAGACGTGGAAGGACCTAGCGAGCCTATCACTGCTACATGTAACGAGTAACTAGACACAGGATAAATACCAAATAGTTGGAAAACTGTAGGGAAATAGGCTTGAAAAACTCAGTTACAAATATTAGGAATATTCTGTAAAGTAGTGGAAAATTTAGTCGGAAAGAGACCGGTGATACATCTGGAGAGGAGGGACTTCAGTGTCGAAAACCAGCACAGATTTAGGGAAGGAAAGTCTTCCTTATGAACTTTTTGAAATTCTATGATAAAATAACGGAAATTAAACAAGAAGGGCAGCATTTTTTAGAGTACAGAAAAGCATCTGATGTGGTGCCACACAGGTGATTTAACCCCGAGAAACTGGAAGAGCAGCAGCGGTGCAAGGAAAAGTACTCCAATTAATCAGCATCTAAGGAATTAAAGGTGTAGAAGGCTGGTAATGGAGGAGACGTCAGGAAGGTTGAGAATAAGCAGTGAGGTACCCCAAGGCTGGGTACTACGTCCAGTACTCTTCTAGCTCATGTTCTTTCTCCCGTAATTTCATTTCTCTTTAACAAATCACTAGAAATCAGGGAAACCAGCACTTTCCCGATACTACTCAAGACAGCAAGGGTCACACCAATACACAAAGGTGGTGACCCCACAGATGTAAACAACTACAGGCCAATATCGAACTAACTTACCGTTGCTATCCAAAATCTTCGAAAAACTCGTGCACAACAGATTATACTCCTTTATAACAGCATAAAGGATCCTCAACTCCTGCCAATCTGGCTTCAGGAAAAGCAAAAGCACAAACGACGCAATTGCAAAAATGCTAGACCTGCTTTACACAACACTTGAAAAAATGAATATCGACCAAAAGAAAGTTTTTGATACGGTAGACCATAACATCCTACTCCACAAATTTGATCATTATGGTATAAAATGCCACGCGCTTACATATTTCAAATCCTACCTTACTAGCAGACATCAATACGTCTTTATTAAGGACACAACCTCATCAAGAAGACTACTGGATACTGAAATACCACAGGGAAGTGTGATACTCCAGTATCCTTCAATGATCTTCCTAATGTATCACAACAGCTTAAACGACACGACTTACGTCACCTCCCGCCCTAATTTTGCCTCACTCAACACTATTGTTAACGAAGATTATTATTATTATTATTATAATCAAAGGGGAAGCGCTAAACCCGGAGGATTATACAGCGCCTGGGGGGGGGATGTGGAAGGCATTCAGGCTTAATTTGGGGAACTGGAGCACAGATCCAATTCCCTAAATCAAGAGCCCCTCACCAACATCAAGGAACCTTCCTTGAGGGGTGTTAACGAAGAGCTCGTTTATTGGATGACTGCCAATAAACTTACACTATATATAGACAAAACCTTCTACATTATGTCTGGGAGGAGGACAGGTGATGCCCAGCTGAACATTATGACTGGCAACACAATATTGCTAGACATAATGAGGGCAAATTCCTGGGTCTGCACCTAGACAGCAACCTGAAATTCAACTCCCATATCCAACACATAACAAAAAAAAAAAAAATATCCAAAACAGTTGGGATCCTCTCAAAGATACGTTACTGTGTACCACAATCAGCCCTACTCACACTATACTGTTAACTCATCTATCCCTACCTCACCTATGCTATTTGTGCCTGGGGATAGACAGCAGCAACCCAATAAAAAACCACAGTAAGAATTATCACACAATCTAATGCCAGGCAACTCCCCCCCCCCACTCATCAAAGACCTTAACTTACTCACTGTACAAAACATTCACACCTACTGCTGTACAACCTACATTTACAGAACCATAAATTAACCCTGAACTAAAACAATTTCTTGATAGTTGCACAGGACCCATAGACACAATACCAGACACAAAAATCTCTGACATTCCTCGTGTCCGGGTAAATCTCCATAAAAACTCAATGTACATAAATGGGCCTAAAATCTGGAACTCCCTGCCTGAAAACTCTAGAACCGGAGATTCAGCCACCATTTTTAAAACCATCGTTAAAAAACACCTTATCTCCCAAACACACCCCATCATCACCTATGTGAAGACCACCTCTTCTCTTTTTTGTATCGTGAACACATCCAAAACAAAACAGACTTACTCTCGTTATCTGTACTTCCCCATATTTTACACTAACGCTCACGCAAATGACTGGAAAAATAAAATTCCTAATATAGTTATTGCCTAATAAATCTTCAGTTAGTCTTAAGTTTGCCAGAAATATTCTCCCAATATAGAACTTTCACAGTAACAGTGTATCATGCTCAGATAAAACCATTACCATTACTAAATTAACTAATTGTAATTTTGTTAAATGTTTTGTACTACCTCACTATTATTAATCTAATTAATGTTAATCACTTCATTTACCTAACTTTTATATCAGTATACAATAATGTATATTAAAATGTACTACTCCATAACCTGCGTCAATATAAAGTAAGAATTAGAATTAATCTGCCTAAAATGCCTAGGCATGCTAGTGGCCTTTGTAATTAATTTTCAATATATATGAATGACCTGCAAGGGGAGATGAGTTCCTACGCATCATTGTTTGCTGATGATATCAAACTAACAAGAAGAATAAGAACACTAGAGGACGGAGACAGGCAACAGAAAGACTTGGAGAGACTATAGGGGTAGTCAAACAAGTGGCTGCTAGAGTTTAACCCAGACATGTGAACCATAACGCAATCAGAGAGTGTGAAGCAAGACCAGGTAAAATGTATTAGCTGGAAAACAAAGACTGACAAAGAACAAATAAAGAATAGGACTAGGGAGAAAATATTACATGAAGTATATCCCCGGAGATGAATTCTTAGTGAATTACAACAGCGACGTTTGAGAGGCTGGCAAATCTTAGACTTAACAAACTTGAAAACTCTCACCAAGGAATCCTTCTGGGCACTGTACTCGATGTTTACCAGACCAATTTTAGAATAGGCTGGAGAAAGATTTGAAACCAGAGAGAAAGGCTCAAAGAACTAAATATGACAATCTTGGAAGAGAGAAGAAACCGGGGAGACATGACCACTACATACAAGATACTGAAAGGTATCAACAGAGGAAACAGGGAGAGACTGCTTGAAACGTAAGGCACAGAGATATGAGGAAATATTTTGTCAGTCTGACGAAGGAAAACAAGTAAAGTGAGCTAGATGAGGAGATGCCGGAGGCAAACTCGATACACAGTTTCAAGAGTAGGTATGATAGGGCCCAGGAGGTCAGAAACAGCTATATGACGGGGAATTTTTGAGGATTAATGTCAAAGCCAGGAGCTAAGTCTCGACCCTATAAACAATACTCAGTGAATACACACACACACACACACACACACACACACACACACACACACACACACGCAAGTGCAAAGTCATGAAGATTGGGGAAGGGCAAAGAAGACCGCAGACGGAGTACAGTCTAGTGGGCCAGGGGCTACAAACCTCACTCAAGAAAAAAGATCTTGGGGTGAGTATAACGCCAGGCACATCTCCTGAAGCGCACATCAACCAAATAACTGCTGCAGCATATGGGCGCCTAGCAAACCTAAGAACAGCATTCCAACATCTTAATAAGGAATCGTTCAGGATCCTATACACTGTGTACGTTAGGCCCATATTGGAGTATGCGGCACCAGTTTGGAACCCACATCTTTCCAAGCACGTAAAGAAAATAAAGAAAGTGCAAAGGTTTGCAACAAGACTAGTCCCAGAGCTAAAAGGTATGTCCTACGAGGAGAGGTTAAGGGAAATCGACCTGACGACACTGGAGGACAGGAGAGATAGGGGGGGCATGATAACGACATGTAAAATACTGAGAGGAATACACAAGGTGGACAGAGACAGAATGTTCCAGAGATTGGACACAGCAACAAGGGGGCATAGTTGGAAGATGAAGACACAGATGAATCACAGGAATGTTAGGAAGTATTTCTTCAGTCACAGAGTAGTCAGGAAGTGGAATAGTTTGGGAAACGAGGTAGTGGAGGCAGGATCCATACATAGCTTTAAGCAGAGATATGGCAAAGCTCACGGTTCAGGGAGAGTGACCTAGTAGCGACCAGTGAAGAGGCGGGGCCGGGAGTTTGGGACTCGACCCCTGCAACCTCAACTGGGGGAGTACACACACACACACACACACACACACACACACACACACACACACACACACACACAGATAAACACATACACATACATACAAAAAAACACACACACATACACACACACACACACACACACACAACACAGATAAACACATACATATACATACAAACAAACACACACCCCACATAAACACACACACGCACACACACACACACACAGTGACACACACACACATACACATACACACACATTCCCACTCCCCCTCCCCACTACTCTCCCGTATAGCCACAGTTCCTCCTCTACCTCCTCCCCCCCACACTCTGACATATACAATACTAACCTAACATACAGAATTACATAGGTTTCCCACTCTGAGGCAATCAGGATAAAACAAAAATGGGTTGCCAGAGAGCAACAAGGGAACAAGAATGGGAAAAGAAACTAGAAGAACTTAGCATGAGAATGGAAGAGAGGATAGACATGGAAAGCAGGAAGTGGGAGGTGAAAGTCAAAGCAGCAGAGGCCAGGATACAGAGTTTAGAAGAGGAACTGGAAAATCTGAAACAGCCTAAAGAACTAAAGAACATTTTGGGATTGACAACAGAGACCGCTACCTCAGCCACAAATATGGGGACTGTAGGGAAAGAAGGAGCAAAACTGCATGTAGAAGCTCTATCAGTGGAGACTGTAGTAAATGAAAGAGCAAGCTATATGTGGAGGCCCTAAAAGACCACAAAGAAACCAGGGAAAGCCCAGAAGGGAAAATGACAGGCCACTGAGCCATGTACAGGGAGCTAGTGAAACTGAAGAATGAAAGCTGCAATGGAGGAAATCAAATGAATGAGGGGGATACACAGGGATATGCAGTGGGAGAATGAAAGGGTGAGGTCAGTCTTTGTGTAAAGGGGTACAGGAAGTTGAAGGGGGAAACATATGAAGCAAGAAAACAAGGGGAAAAAAAGCAATTGAAAGCATCAGAAAGTAATCGGAGAAGACGACAGACCCAGCGGAAAATTTTCGGAGAATAGGGGGGTTTGTAAAAAAAGAACCCGGCCAGTGAAAGTGACCTTCAAGGCAGAATCGACTTGGAACAGGGTACTGCAGGAGAAAGCACGATTAAGGGACATGCCGGCATACAGGGAAAGGGGTATCTCGACCCCCGACAGAACACAAGACGAAGGCGGAAAAATGAGAGAGATGGTACAAAGGTGAAAGGAGGAAAGAGAGGGGATGGAGAAGACAGACAGGAAAATCCCAACACAGGAAGAAGATCAAATACAACCTCCCTCACAAGCTTCCTATAGAAGCCTCCCAACCAGGTCAAACCCCAAATGCAGCCAAACACTCTAAACCAAACACCCATGCCATATCCAATTTCCCCCACCCACTACATTTCAAACTCCACCCCCACAGCAACCACCCATAGTTCCTTTTTCAGGTCTCCCCCTTCCCCAACCCCAATACACCTCCCAGACCACAGTCTTAGAAAAGAAGTTGAAGGTTTTGGTATACAAATGCAGATGGAATAACAAATAAATATGAGGAGTGGCACGAAAGAATCAAGGAGACAAACTCCAGAATAATAGCACTCATAAAACAAAACTCACCAGAATAAACAGATTCAATCTTTTTCCCCCTGATATCAAATCTTCAGGAAAGACAGAGGGAGGAGAGGGGGAGGAGGAGTTGCACTGCTCATTAAAAGCCAGTGGGGTTTTGAGAAAATGGAAGGAATGGATGGCACGGGTGAAAGGGACTACTTAGTAGGAACAATCCAGTCTGAGGGACATAAGGTGATAATTGCAGTAATGTACAACCCACCACAGAAACTGCAGGAGACCAGAGAAGAATACAATGAGAGCAACAGAGCCATGGTCGACACACTAGCCGAGGTGGCCAGGAGAGCACACGTGGGGGGAGCAAAGTTACTAGTTATGGGTGATTTCAATCACAAGGAGATTGACTGGGGAAAAACCCGGAGCCCCATGGGGGTTCCGAAACATGGAGAGCCAAGATGATGGATGTAGTACTGGAAAACCTCATGCATCAACATGTTAGAGACACTACCAGAGAGAGAGGAGAAGATGAACCAGCAAGACTGGACCTTGTATTCACCTTGAGTAGTTCAGACATCGAGATATCTTGTATGAAAGGCCCCTGGGAGCTAGTGATCATGTGGTTCTGTGCTTCGACTACATAGTTGAGCTCCAAGTGGAGAGAGTAGCAGGGAAAAGGGTGGGAAAAACCAAACTACAAAAGGGGGAACTACTCAGGCATGAGGAACTTCCTTCAAAACATTCAGTGGGGAGGGGAACTGACAGGAAAAAACCCGTACAAGAAATGATGGACTATGTGGCCAACAAAATGCAAGGAGGCAGAGGAGAGGTTTGTTCCCAAGGGAAACAGAAATAATGGAAGAACAGAACGAGTCCTTGGTTCACCCAAAGGTGTAGGGAGGCAAAAACTAGGTGTACTAGAGAATGGAAAAGGTACAGAAGACAGAGAACTCAGGAAAATAAAGAGATTAGCCGAAGAGCCAGAAATGAATATGCACAGATAAGAAGGGAGGCTCAGCGACAATATGAAAATGACATAGCATCGAAATTCAAGACTGACCCGAAGCTGTTGTACAGCCACATCAGGAGGAAAACAACAGTCAAGGACCAGGTAATCAGACTGAGGAAGGGTGATGGGGAATTCACAAGCAACGACCGACAGGTATGTCAGGAGCTCAACACGAGATTTAAAGAAGTATTTACAGTGGAAACCAGTAGGACTCCAGGAAATCAAACGGGGGGGTACACCAGCAAGTGCTGGATGAGGTACATATAACCAAGGAGGAAGTGAAGAAGCTGCTATGCGAACTTGACACCTCAAAGGCGGTGGGACCAGACATCTCTCCGTGGGTCCTTAAAGAGGGAGCGGAGATATTGTGTGTGCCATTAACAAAGATCTTCAACACATCATTTGAAACTGGGCAACTCCCTGAGGTATGGAAGATGGCAAATGTAGTCCCAAGTTTTAAAAAGGGAGACAGACATGAGGCACTAACGTGTATAGTATGCAAGGTCATGGAGAAGATCATCAGGAGGAGAGTGGTGGAGCACCTGGAAAGAAACAAGTGTATAATTGACAACCAGCATGGTTTCAGGGAAGGAAAATCCTGTGTCACAAACCTACTAGAGTTTTATGACAAGGTGACAGAAGTAAGACAAAAGAGAGAGAGGGGTGGATCGACTGCATTTTTTTGGACTGCAAAAAGGCCTTCGACACAGTTCCTCACAAGAGGTTACTGAAAAAGCTAGAAGATCGGGCACACATAACAGGAAAGGCACTGCAATGAATCAGAGAATACCTGACAGGGAGGCAACAACGAGTCATGGTACGTGACGAGGTGTCAGAGTGGGCGCTTGTGACGAGCGGGGTTCCACAGGGGTCAGTCCTAGGACCTGTGCTGTTCTTGGTATATGTGAACGACATAACAGAAGGGATAGACTCAGAAGTGTCCTTGTTTGCAGATGATGTGAAGTTAATGAGAAGAATCAAATCGGATGAGGATCAGGCAGGACTACAAAGAGACCTGGACAGGCTACAAGCCTGGTCCAGCAACTGGCTCCTTGAGTTTAACCCTGCCAAATGCAAAGTCATGAAGATTGGGGAAGGGCAAAGAAGACCGCAGACACAATATAGTTTAGATGGCCAAAGACTGCAAACCTCACTCAAGGAAAAAGATCTGGGGGTGAGTATACACCGAGCATATCTCCTGAGGCGCACATAAATCAGATAACTGCTGCAGCATACGGGCGCCTGGCAAACCTACGGATAGCGTTCCGATACCTCAGTAAGGAGTCGTTCAAGACACTGTATACCATTTACGTCAGGCCCATACTGGAGTATGCAGCACCAGTTTGGAATCCACACCTAGTCAAGCACGTCAAGAAATTAGAGAAAGTGCAAAGGTTTGCAACAAGGCTAGTCCCAGAGCTACGGGGATTGTCCTACGAAGAAAGGTTGAGGGAAATCGGCCTGACGACACTGGAGGCCAGGAGGGTCAGGGGAGACATGATAACGACATATAGAATACTGCGCGGAATGGACAAGGTGGACAAAGACAGGATGTTCCAGAGATGGGACACAGAAACGGTGGTCACAATTGGAAGCTGAAGACTCAGATGAGTCAAAGGAATGATAGGAAGTATTTCTTCACTCACACAGTTGTCAGGAAGTGGAATAGTCTGGAAAGTGAGGTAGTGGAGGCAGGAACCATACATAGCTTTAAGACGAGGTATGACAAAGCTCATGGAGCAGGGAGAGAGAGGACATAGTAGCAATCAGTGAAGAGGCGGGTCCAGGAGCTGAGTCTCGACCCCTGCAGCCACAAATAGGTGAGTACACATACACATTACACACACAAACTCACACACTTACGTGGCATTTTAAATTAATCAGTAATAAACTCGACCTTTTGATTTGTCATGTACTGAGGCACCCCAGCATGTTCTCCCTTGCTGTCTCCCTCACTCTCCCTTACTTCGTATCTTCCTCAATCCCTCCCTCTCTCTCTCTCCCTCATTACTTCCCTCGCTCCCTTCCCCCTTCACACACCCCCTTCATTCATCCCTCGCTCCCACCCTCCCTCACTCATTCACTTCCTCCCTCATTCCCTTCCTCACTCTCACGCTCCCTTCTTCCCTCTCTCACTCTTATTCTCCCTCCCTGTCTCGCTCTCCACAACTTCCTCCTTCCCCTCCCTCAATTATTCTCTCTCTAATTATCATCCTTCTGTTCCCCTTACTCCCTGTATACCTGAAGTATACCTGGAGAGGGTTTCGGGTGTCAATGCCCCCGCAGCTCGGTCTGAGACCAGGCCTCGTGGTGGGTCAGGGTTGATCAACCAGGCTGTTACTGCTGGCCGGACGCAAACTGACGTACGAACCACAGCCCGGCTGGTCAGGAACTGACTTTAGGTGACTGTCCAGTAACTTCTTGAAGACCGCCAGGGGTCTATTGGTAATTCCCTTTATGTATGCTGCGTGGCAACTGAGCAGTCTTGGGCCCTTGACACTTATTGTGTTGTCTTTTGCTTCATAGGGAGTGGTTTTCGTGCGCAAGTTTGGTACTAATCCCACTAGGAATTTCCAAGTGTATATTATCATGTATCTCTCTCGCCTGCGTTCCAGGGAATACAAATCAAGGGACTTCAACCTTTCCCAGTAATTTAGGTATAATATATATAATATATATATATATATATATATATAATATATATAATATAAACAAACCAGAAACAAACACACAACATCGGAAACAAACACACAAACACCAGAAACAAGCACACAAAACCGGAAACATAAACACAGCACCAAAAACAAACACACATCACCAAAGCAAACACATATCACCAAAAACAAACACACATCACCAGAAACAATCACCAGGAACCAGAAACACACACAGCACCAGAAAAAAAACACACAACAGAAACAAACACACAACACCAGAGACAAACATACAGGAACAGAAACATAAACACACAGCGCCAAAAAGAAACACACAACAGGAGAAAAAATCACCAGGCACAAGAAACAAACGCACAACACCAGAAACACATACACAATACCAGAAACAAACACACAACACAAGAAACAAACAATCACCCCAGAAACAGTCACTAGGAACCAGAAAGAAACACACAACACCAGAAACAAACACACAATATCGGAAACAAACACACATAACACCAGAAACAAACACACAGCAATGGAAACAAGCACAACACCAGAAACAAACACACAACACCAGAAACAAGCACACAGCACCAGAAACAAACACACAGCACCAGAAACAAACACACAGCACCAGAAACAAACACACAGCACCAGAAACAAACACACACTGCCAGAAAACAACACACACCACCAGAAATAAACACACACACCAGAAACAAACACACAGCACAGAAACAAACACAACCACCAGAAACAATCACCAGGAACCAGAAACACACACAGCACCAGAAACAAACACACACTGCCAGAAACAACACACAGCACTAGAAACAAACACAAACTGCCAGAAACAAGCACACAGCACCAGAAACAAACATCACACACCAGAAACAATCACACAGCACCAGAAACAAACACACAGCACCAGAAACAAACACACACGTACCAGAAACAAACACACAGCACCAGAAACAAACACACACTGCCAGAAACAAACACACACTGCCAGAAACAAACACACACCACCAGAAACAACACACTGCTAGAAACAAACACACAGCAACAGATACAAAAACACAATACCAGATACGAATACCTAGCATCACACATGAACACCCAGAATAACATACGAAGACCGGTATCACATACGGGCACCCAGCATCACATACAAGCACCCACCATCACATACGAACACCCAGCATCAAATACGAACACCCAACATCAGTATGGACACCTAGCACAACGTACGAACACCCAGTACAACATACAAACACCCAGCACCACATACGAACACCCAGCATCACATACGAACACCCAGCATCACATACGAACACTCAGCACAACGTACGAAGACCCAGTACAACATACAAACACCCAGCACCACATACGAACACCCAGCATCACATACGAACACCCAGCACAACGTACGAAGACCCAGTACAACATACAAACACCCAGCATCACATACGAACACCCAGCACCACATACGAACACCCAGCATCACATACGAACACCCAGCATAACGTACGAAAACCCAGTATAACATATAAACACCCAGCATCACATACGAACACCCAGCATCACATACGAACACCCAGCATCACATACGAACACTCAGCACAACGTACGAACACCCAGTACAACATACAAACACCCAGCACCACATACGAACACCCAGCATCACATACGAACACCCAGCACAACGTACGAAGACCCAGTACAACATACAAACACCCAGCATCACATACGAACACCCAGCATCACATACGAACACTCAGCACAACGTACGAACACCCAGTACAACATACAAACACCCAGCATCACATACGAACACCCAGCATCACATACGAACACTCAGCACAACGTACGAACACCCAGTACAACATACAAACACCCAGCATCACATACGAACACCCATCACCACATACGAATTCCCAGCACAACATACGAACACGCAGCACCACATACCAGCATCACATACGAACAAACAGGATCACATACGAACACCCTGCATCACAAACAGACACCCAGCATCACATACGAACACCCTGCATCACAAACAGACACCCAGCATCACATACGAACACCCTGCATCACATACGAACACCCAGCACCACATACGAACACCCAGCACCACATACGAACACCCAGCACGACGTATGAACACCTGTCACATACGAACATCCAGCATCACATACGAACACCCAGCATCAGATACGAACATCCAGCATGACATACGAACACCCAGGAACACATAGGAACACCCAGCATCACATACGAACACCCAGCATCACATACGAACACCCATCACCACATACGAATGCCCAGCACCACATACGAATACCCAGCACCACATACGAACACCCAACACCACATACGAACACCCAGCACAACATACGAACACCCAGCACCACATACGAACATCGAGCATCACATGCGAATACCTAGCACCACATACGAACACCCAACATCACATACGAACATCCAGCACGACGTATGAACACCTGTCCCATACGAACATCCAGCATCACATACGACACCCAGCATCAGATACGAACATCCAGCATGACATACGAACACCCAGGAACACATAGGAACACCCTGCATCACATAAGAACACCCAGCATCACATACGAACACCCAGCACAACGTACGAAGACCCAGTACAACATACAAACACCCAGCATCACATACGAACACCCAGCATCACATACGAACACCCAGCATCACATACGAACACCCAGCATAACGTACGAACACCCAGTATAACATATAAACACCCAGCATCACATACGAACACCCAGCATCACATACGAACACTCAGCACAACGTACGAACACCCAGTACAACATACAAACACCCAGCACCACATACGAACACCCAGCATCACATACGAACACCCAGCACAACGTACGAAGACCCAGTACAACATACAAACACCCAGCATCACATACGAACACCCATCACCACATACGAATTCCCAGCACAACATACGAACACGCAGCACCACATACCAGCATCACATACGAACAAACAGGATCACATACGAACACCCTGCATCACAAACAGACACCCAGCATCACATACGAACACCCTGCATCACAAACAGACACCCAGCATCACATACGAACACCCTGCATCACATACGAACACCCAGCACCACATACGAACACCCAGCACCACATACGAACACCCAGCACGACGTATGAACACCTGTCACATACGAACATCCAGCATCACATACGAACACCCAGCATCAGATACGAACATCCAGCTTGACATACGAACACCCAGGAACACATAGGAACACCCAGCATCACATACGAACACCCAGCATCACATACGAACACCCATCACCACATACGAATGCCCAGCACCACATACGAATACCCAGCACCACATACGAACACCCAACACCACATACGAACACCCAGCACAACATACGAACACCCAGCACCACATACGAACATCGAGCATCACATACGAATACCTAGCACCACATACGAACACCCAACATCACATACGAACATCCAGCACGACGTATGAACACCCAGGAACACATAGGAACACCCTGCATCACATACGAACACCCAGCACCACATACGAACACCCAGCACAACATACGAATACCCAACACCACATACGAACACCAGCACCACATACGAACACCCAGCACCACATACGAACATCGAGCATCACATACGAATACCTAGCATCACATACGACACCCAGCATCAGATACGAACATCCAGCATGACATACGAACACCAGGAACACATAGGAACACCCTGCATCACATACGAACACCCAGCACCACATACGAACACCCAGCACAACATACGAATACCCAACACCACATACGAACACCCAGCACCACATACGAACACCCAGTACAACACACGAACACCCAGCACCACATACGAACACCAAGCACAACATACGAACACCTGTCACATACGAACATCACAGCAAAAATACGAACACCCAGCACAACATACGAATACCCAACACCACATACGAACACCCAGCACCACATACGAACACCCAGTACAACACACGAACACGCAGCACCACATACGAACACCCAGTACAACACACGAACACGCAGCACCACATACGAACACCAAGCACAACATACAAACACCTGTCACATACGAACATCCAGCACCACATACGAACACCCAGCACCACATACGAACACCCAGTACAACACACGAACACGCAGCACCACATACGAACACCAAGCACAACATACAAACACCTGTCACATACGAGCACACAGCACCACATACGAACACCTGTCACATACGGACGCTGTGACTAACCTAAATCTTTCAGACCTTGATCCAGTAAACTTTATTCTGCCGCTGAACTTAGACTGACACACCGAGAATAAAAGAATTATCTAACATTATTTTGATCTTTATTGTTTTATTACTGAGTTTGTTTGTGTTGTTTGTTGCTGTGTGTGTTTGTGTGTGTGTGTGTGTGTGTGTGTGTGTGTTTATGTTTGTTTTCTGTTGTTTGCTTCTGTGTGTATATGTATGTGTGTGTTTATGTTTGGTTCTGTTGTTTGTTTGTTTGTGTGTGTGTTTATGTTTGTTTGTGTTGTTTGTTCCTGTGTGTGTGTTTACGTTCGCGTGTCTGTGGGCGTGTCAGACTGAGGTTCGGAGAGATAGATAGATAGATAGATAGATAGATAGATAAGATAGAGATAGAGAGAGAGAGAGAGAGAGAGAGAGAGAGAGAGAGAGAGAGAGAGAGAGAGACAGACAGAGAGACAGAGAGAGACAGAGAGACAGAGAGAGAGAGAGGCAGAGAGACAGAGAGAGAGAGAGGCAGAGAGACAGAGAGACAGAGACAGAGATAACATAACTCCAGGAAGGTCCTACTATCAGTTTTGTTTTATATACATATCGCAGACAGCAATGTTCCCTTGATGATGCAACATGACAAGTTCAGTAAGCAGGTAAGTAAGTAAGCAAGTAAACAAGCAAGCAAGCAAGCAAACAAGCAAGCAGGGAGGTAAGCAAGCAAATATATAAACATCTAAGTAAGCAAGTAAGCAATAAAACAGGCAAGCAAGGAAGTAATCATCTAGTTAAGCAAGTAATCAAACATGCAAGCATACAAGCAAGGAGATAAGTAAGTAAATATGTAAGCAACCAAGCAAGAAAGCAGACATGTAGGTAAGCAAGCAAGGAAACAAGTAAACAAGTAAGCCAAGAGCACTTAAGCAAGTAGACAAGCAGGCGAGCAAGCACGTAAGCAAGCAAACAAACAAGCAATTAAGAAAGCAACTATTCAAGTAAGGAAACAAGGAATTTTGTAAGAAAGTAAGCAAACAATTAAGCAAGCAAACAATGAAGCAAGCAAGCAAGCAATCGATTAAGCAAGCAAATAAGCAAGAAATTAAGTAAACAAGCATGCAAGTAAGCAAGGAAACAAGCAAGTGAACAAGCAACTAAGAAAACAAGCAAGCTTAGCAAACAACAAGAAAGCAATCAAGCAAGGAAGTAAGCAAGCATGTAGGTAAACAAGGAAGTATGCAAGCAATATGCAGTTAAGTAAGGTGGTTACAGTTGTCTTAGTACCTAAGATACGTAAGATACTCTCACCAGCTCCACCATACAACACTACTTGCACCTCCCTCCTCCTCCCTCCTCCTCCTCCCTCCTCCTCTCTCCTCCTCCCTCCTTCCCAAACAATAAACAGATCGCATGAAACAATAAGACAGTAGACGTTAACTTCTGCTACAACTCGTAATGCTTATTACAAGCGTATATTGGGGCCACTTATGGAGCATAAGTCGCCTGATTGGCCGCGGCTGGCACCTGCATGGCGACTATAACAACTCTGAGCGCTAAGTAACATCCACAAAAGAGACCAAGGAGAACCCGCCTCAAACAACAAAGCCAAGGTAAACGTCAGGTTTTTCTATATTTAGAGAATCATATAGCAATCACATGGCCGGGCCCTGCAGAGAGCGTAGGGCCAGCGCACCTGCACCCCGGTACTGAGCGTAGTAACTCTCCCTCAACTCGTGTCCAAACGAGTGTAAACACGATCATAAGCATAGTTTTTAAAGGGGTGGAGGGTAATGGTAAGCCAGCTGAAGGCCTCAGTTAGACGACCAAAAGCTCCAGCTGCGAGTCATCATATGACTCGCGTCAGGAAACACTTGTCCTTTTTCTGACAAATATTACCTAACCTAATGTATAAACAAAGACTAGTTACTGCTACTCAGCTGGTTACTGTCACTCAGCTGGTTACTGTCACTCAGCTGGTTACTGTCACTCAGCTGGTTACTGCCACTCAGCTGGTTACTGCCACTCAGCTGGTTACTGTCACTCAGCTGGTTACTGTCACTCAGCTGGTTATTGCTACTCAGCTGGTTACTGCCACTCAGCTGGTTACTGTCACTCAGCTGGTTACTGCCACTCAGCTGGTTACTGTCACTCAGCTGGTTATTGCTACTCAGCTGGTTACTGCCACTCAGCTGGTTACTGTCACTCAGCTGGTTACTGCCACTCAGCTGGTTACTGTCACTCAGCTGGTTATTGCTACTCAGCTGGTTACTGCCACTCAGCTGGTTACTGCCACTCAGCTGGTTACTGCCACTCAGCTGGTTACTGTCACTCAGCTGGTTACTGTCACTCAGCTGGTTACTGCCACTCAGCTGGTTACTGTCACTCAGCTGGTTACTGCCACTCAGCTGGTTACTGCCACTCAGCTGGTTACTGCCACTCAGCTGGTTACTGCCACTCAGCTGGTTACTGTCACTCAGCTGGTTACTGTCACTCAGCTGGTTACTGCCACTCAGCTGGTTACTGTCACTCAGCTGGTTACTGTCACTCAGCTGGTTACTGTCACTCAGCTGGTTACTGTCACTCAGCTGGTTACTGTCACTCAGCTGGTTACTGCCACTCAG
Source organism: Cherax quadricarinatus (assembly GCF_026875155.1). Taxonomy (NCBI): domain Eukaryota; kingdom Metazoa; phylum Arthropoda; class Malacostraca; order Decapoda; family Parastacidae; genus Cherax; species Cherax quadricarinatus. The sequence continues at coordinate 103,840,760 of NC_069404.1, forward strand.
CTGGTTACTGTCACTCAGCTGGTTACTGTCACTCAGCTGGTTACTGCCACTCAGCTGGTTACTGCCACTCAGCTGGTTACTGCCACTCAGCTGGTTGCTGCCACTCAGCTGGTTACTGCCACTCAGATGGTTACTGTCACTCAGCTGGTTACTGCCACTCAGCTGGTTACTGTCACTCAGCTGGTTACTGCCACTCAGCTGGTTACTGCCACTCAGCTGGTTACTGCAACTCAGCTGGTTACTGCCACTCAGCTGGTTACTGTCACTCAGCTGGTTACTGTCACTCAGCTGGTTACTGCCACTCAGCTGGTTACTGCCACTCAGCTGGTTACTGTCACTCAGCTGGTTATTGTCACTCAGCTGGTTACTGTCACTCAGCTGGTTACTGCCACTCTGCTGGTTACTGCCACTCAGCTGGTTACTGTCACTCAGCTGGTTACTGTCACTCACCTGGTTACTGTCACTCAGCTGGTTACTGTCACTCAGGTGATTACTGCCACTCAGCTGGTTACTGTCATTCAGCTGGTTACTGTCACTCAGCTGGTTACTGTCGCTCAGCTGGCTATTGCCACTCAGTTGGTTACTGTCATTCAGCTGGTTACCGTTACTCAGCTAGTTATTATCGCTCAGCTGGTTACTGAGGCTCAGCTGGTTGCTTAGGCTCAGCTGGTTGCTTTCACTCAGCGGGTTACTATCACTCAGCTGGTTGTCACTCAGCTGGTTACTGTCTCTCCGCTAGTTATTGCCACTAAGCTGGTTACTGCCACTCAGCTGGTTACTGCTACTCAGCTGGTTACTGCCACTCAGCTGGTACTGTCACTCAGCTGGTACTGTCACTCAGCTGGTTACTGCCACTCAGTTGGTTACTGCCACTCAGCTGGTTACTGCCACATAGCTGGTTACTGCCACTCAGCTGGTTACTGCCACTCAGCTGGTTACTGCCACTCAGCTGGTTACTGCCACTCAGCTGGTTACTGTCACTCAGCTGGTACTGTCACTCAGCTGGTTATTGCCACTCAGCTGGTTACTGCCACTCAGCTGGTTGTTGCCACTCAGCTGGTTACTGTCACTCAGCTGGTTGCTGCCGCTCAACTGGTTGCTGCCACTCAGCTGGTACTGTCACTCAGCTGGTACTGTCACTCATCTGGTTAATGCCACTCAGCTGGTTACTGTTACTCAGCTGGTACTGTCACTCAGCTGGTTACTGTTACTCAGCTGGTACTGTCACTCAGCTGGTTACTGCCACTCAGCTGGTTACTGCCACTCAGCTGGTTGTTGCCACTCAGCTGGTTACTGTCACTCAGCTGGTTGCTGCCGCTCAACTGGTTACTGTCACTCAGCTGGTTACTGTTACTCAGCTGGTACTGTGACTCAGCTGGTACTGCCACTCAGCTGGTTACTGCCACTCAGCTGGTTGCTGCCACTCAGCTGGTTACTGTCACTCAGCTGGTTACTGCCACTCAGCTGGTTACTGCCACTCAGCTGGTTGCTGCCACTCAGCTGGTTACTGTTACTCATCCGGTTGCTGCCACTCAGCTGGTTGCTGCCACTCAGCTGGTTACTGTCACTCAGCTGGTTACTGCCACTCAGCTGGTTATTGCCACTTAGCTGGTTACTGTCACTCAGCTGGTTACTGCCACTCAGCTGGATACTGTCACTCAGCTGGTTACTGCCACTCAGCTGGTTGCTGCCACTCAGCTGGTTACTGCCACTTAGCTGGTTACTGTCACTCAGCTGGTTACTGCCACTCAGCTGGTTACTGTCACTCAGCTGGTTACTGCCACTCAGCTGGTTAGTCACTCAGCTGGTTACTGCCACTCAGCTGGATACTGTCATTCAGCTGGTTACTGCCACTCAGCTGGTTGCTGCCACTCAGCTGGTTACTGCCACTTAGCTAGTTGCTGCCACTTAGCTGGTTACTGTCACTCAGCTGGTTACTGCCACTTAGCTGGTTACTGCCACTTAGCTGGTTACTGTCACTCAGCTGGTTACTGCCACTCAGCTGGATACTGTCACTCAGCTGGTTACTGCAACTCAGCTGGTTGCTGCCACTCAGCTGGTTACTGCCACTTAGCTGGATACTGTCACTCAGCTGGTTACTGCCACTCAGCTGGTTGCTGCCACTCAGCTGGTTACTGCCACTTAGCTGGTTACTGTCACTCAGCTGGTTACTGCCACTCAGCTGGATACTGTCACTCAGCTGGTTACTGCAACTCAGCTGGCTGCTGCCACTCAGATGGTTACTGTCACTTAGCTGGTTGCTGCCACTCAGCTGGTTACTGCCACTCAGCTGGTTGCTGCCACTCAGCTGGTTACTGCCACTTAGCTGGTACTGTCACTCAGCTGGTTACTGCCACTGAGCTGGTACTGTCACTCAGCTGGTTGCTGCCACTCAGCTGGTTACTGTTACTCAGCTGGTACTGCCACTCAGCTGGTTACTGCCACTCAGCTGGTTGCTGCCACTCAGCTGGTTGCTGCCACTCAGCTGGTTACTGCCACTTAGCTGGTACTGTCACTCAGCTTGTTACTGCCACTCAGCTGGTACTGTCACTCAGCTGGTTGCTGTCACTCAGCTGGTTACTGTTACTCAGCTGGTACTGCCACTCAGCTGGTTACTGCCACTCAGCTGGTTGCTGCCACTCAGGCACCGCCACTAACGATATTATCTCAGCAGCTGTAAAAATGATTTAATATCATGCCTCAGCACGCATGATAACTGGGGCACTAATTATATCCGTTGCCTCACCTAACCTAACTGTCCGTCGTCTTGCACACACCAGTACGGGATCCAATACTCTCAAAGAGCTTCTAAGATAAGATTTCGTTCGGATTTTTAACCCCGGAGGGTTAGCCACCCAGGATAACCCAAGAAAGTCAGTGCGTCATCGAGGACTGTCTAACTTATTTCCATTGGGGTCCTTAATCTTGTCCCCCAGGATGCGACCCACACCAGTCGACTAACACCCAGGTACCTATTTGCTGCTAGGTGAACAGGACAACAGGTGTAAGGAAACGTGTCGAATGTTTCCACCCGCCGGGAATCGAACCCGGGCCCTCCGTGTGTGAAGCGGGAGCTTTAGCCACCAGGCCACCGGGCCTTGAGAGAACGGAATGGGATCCAACACTCTGTAGCAGGCTTTAAAGAGAACGGAATAGGATCCAGCACTCTCTGGAAGATATAAAATAAGAGAAGGAGATCCAACACTCTCTAGGAGCCTCGGATATACTAGAACGGGATCCAACACTTTCTTAACAATCTCTTCATGCTTTTCTTTATAATTTTACAAACACAAAATAATATACTTTTTTCATTCAATTAATTTGTTAATAAAATTACGTATTTTAGTATTTTAGTTTAGATTTATAACCCCTGACTTAAATAATAATATTAATAATAATAATAATAATAATAATAATAATAATAATAATACTGACATAAGTATTATTATTATTATTAATTAACCCTTTGGTAGGCAAAAACGAAAATTGCGAATTTTTAAATGTTTTTTCCCTATGAGTGGATAGTGTGTCTCAATATAAAGTAAATGAGCCCATACAAAGGAATATGTGAAACCATACCCCCGGCCGGGATTGAACCCGCGGTCATAGTCTCAAAACTCCAGCCCGTCGCGTTAGCCACTGGACCAGCTAGCCACAATAAGATTTATCCAACTAGGTATATTTCTACACCATAGGAAGGTTAGCACAGGCACCTCTGTGACCACAAATGTAAGTTTTTACAGACGAATCTCCAGCTAGCGTGGCCGTGACGAACTCTAGCTCAAGTGGCGGGTTCAATCCCGGCCGGGGGTATGGTTTGTTTGCAATCGTGTCATTACGATTTCTTGAGTCAGAATGTGTGAAAGTTTGTTTTCAATCAATTGCCAATATGAGAAGACCGACAAAAGTAGGTCTTGCCTATCTAAGGGTGAACATTTTTAAATGTTGCAAAGTTGCAATTGTTAATAAAACACCAAATAACTATTTTTTAATTTTATTATACAAAAAGACAATATCAAAGACATAAATTAAACTTGTTTTCAAACATTTTGTAAGTATTAAAAAATACAAAAATGAATCAAGTAGCAACATAGGCACATTGCAAAGGGATATAACTTTCAATTCCCACATTCCTGAGTTTCCTAAGAAAGAATAATCATTCTAGATCACTAATTTGTACAATTTCTATCCTTCTTGATGTATATATTTACTTTGCATATGGCAAAGGAAAATGAGGATGTGACATGATGTTTGTGTTTGCTGCACAATTATCATCTAAGTAGCTTGCCTGGCACTGGCCTGTGAGAATTTTGGCTTTTTGGATGGTCTATCTTCCTCCTCATCATCACTTGACACCTCAGCATCCTGTGGCAAGCACTCATCACTACTGTCAAGCAATTCCTGGTGATCTGGCTCTGGATCTGAGTCACTTTCCTCCAAAATGCAGAGATATTTGGACTTGTCTTTGGAGGGCTCACCATAAAACAATTTCTGATGGATCTGGAAGGACAATAAAAACGTTCTGTACACACCCAGACTACTACAGAATTGATATATGCATTAAATTTTTTTTTATAAATATTTATTTACTGAAAATTAAAATTGGGCCCAAATAGGCAAAAACGATATATATCGGTCTTTTTTTGTTGCACTTTTTTCCTTTGCATGGTGCACTCACATTATGCTTCACACAGACTTCATATATATATATATATATATATATATATATATATATATATATATATATATATATATATATATATATATATATATATATATATATATATATATATATATATATATATATATATATCAAAATATGCCTAAACTATTCATTTACACACTAGAGACACAAATGAGTACTTACCGACTTTGTAGAGGGTAAAATCCAAGGGTATATGAGTGTCACTCGATTAAAAAACGTCTCTCGGCGACGCCAAGCTAGAAGTGTTTACATTTTGGTCTCTCAACCAATGGGAAGCGAGCAGAAGCCATCACCACTTAGCTGGAGCGACTCAGGGAAGGCTTGTGATTGGTCAGAAATAGAGAATGGGAACCCAGATGCTCAGTGGGTGTAGGAGGAATGCGCTGAATATCATGCTTTCAAGAACGACAATTGTCGTTCCTGCCTAATAAAAATAATACAATAAAAGACTGGAACGAGCCTAGTCCCGGGCTAAGTGGTGTGTCTTATGAAGGGAAGTTAAGGGAACTCAAACCTGATGACACAGGAGGAATAAAGGCCTAGGGAAGGGGGGATATAATAACAATGTACAAAATACTGAGAGGAATTTATAAGGTGGATAAAGACAACTTGTTTGAGAGATGGAAAACAGGAACATGAGGCACTCCTGGAAATAAAAACTCAGATGAGAAACAGGGACGTTATGAAGTATTTTTTCAGCCTTAGAATAGTCAGGAAGTGGAACGACTTGGAGAACGAAGGAGTAGAGGCAGGAGCCATATATAGGCTTAAAATAAAGGTACGATAAGGTTCTCGAAGCCAGAGAGAGAGAGAGAACTAGTAGCGACCAGCAAAGAGATGGGGCCAGGAGATTTAAATTGACTCCTGCAACCACAAATAGGCGTGTACATACACACCCGCCCACCGACCCACCCACCCACCAACCCATCCACACACACACACACACACACCCACACACACACACACACACACACACACACACACACACACACACACACCCACACACACACACACACACACACACACACACACACACACACACACACACACACACACACACACACACACACACACACACACACACACACACACACACACGAAGACAACAGCGAGTCATGGTAAGTGACGAGGTGTCAGAGTGGGCGCCTGTGACGAGCGGGGTTCCACAGGGATCAGTCCTAGAACTGGTGCAGCTGTTTCTGGTATTTGTGAACTACATGACGGAAGGAATAGACTCAATGTTCCTGTTTGCAGATGATGTGAAGTTGATGAGAAGAATTCAATCGGACGAGGATCAGGCAGAACTACAAAGGGATCTTGATAGGCTGCAGGCCTGTTCCAGCAACTGGCTCCTGGAGTTCAACCCCACCAAGTGCAAAGTCATGAAGAGTGAGGAAGGGCAAAGAAGACCGCAGACGGAGTGCACTCTAGGGGGCTCAAAGACTATAATCCTCACTTAAGGAAAAGTATCTTGGGTGAGTATAACACTGAGCACATCTCCTGAGGTGCACATAAACCAAATAACTGCTGCAGCATACGGGCGCCTAGCAAACCTAAGAACAGCATTCCGACATCTCAATAAGGAATCGTTCAGGACCCTGTACACTGTGTGCGTTAGACCCATAATGGAGTATGCAGCACCAGTTTGGAACCCACACCTAGCCAAGCACGTAAAGAAACTAGAGAAAGTGCATAGGTTTGCAATAAGACTAGTTCCGGAGCAATAGGAGAAGACGACATGACCCTGTTGGCAAATTTTCTGAGAATAGGGGAGTTTGCAAGAGGAAGAAACCGGCTGGTCAAAGTGATTTTCAAGGCAGAATCGGCTGGAAACAGGATCCTGCAGGAGAAAGCACGACTAAGAAACATGTCGGCATACCAGAGGGTGTATCTCGACCATGAGAGAACACGAGAAGAAATGCAGAAACTGATAGAGAGGGTACGAAGATGAAAGGAGGAAAGAGAGACAAAGATGGAGATGGACAGTAGAAGCCCCCAGAGTTCCTCGTCGGGTCTCCCACTTCCCCAACCCCAACGTGCCCCACAGTTTTAGAAAAGAAATTGAAGGTTTGGTATACAAATGCAGATGAAATAACAAATAAATGTGAAGAGTGACATGAAAGATTCAAGGAGATATCCTCAGACATAATAGCACTCACAGAAACGAAACTCACCAGGATGATAACAGATGCAATCTTTCCACCCAGATATCAGGTCCTGAGAAAAGATAGAGGGAGCAGATCCCCCACCAGTTTCTAATGAGCACTGCTCATTAGAAACTGGTGGGGATCTGAGAAATTGGAAGGAATGGATGGAATGGGCGAAAGGGACTATATAGAAGGAACATTCCAGTCTGGGGTCGTAAGGTGGTAATTGCAGCCGGCCACAGAACTGCAGGAGGCGAAGAGAAGAATACGAGGAGAGCAACAGAGCAATGGTGGACACTAGCCGAGGTGGCCAGAAGAGCTCACATGGGTAGAGCAAAGTTACGAGTTATGGGTGATTTCAGTCACAAGGAAATTGACCGGGAAAACCTGGAGCCCCATGAGGGTCCTGAAACAGGAAAGCCAATTTGATGGATGTGGTACTGGAAAACCTCATGAATCAACATGCTACAGACACTACCAGAGAGGGAGGTGAGGATGAACCAGGAAAACTGGGCATAGTAATCTCCTTGAAGTTCGGACATCGAGGATATCACGTACGGAAGGCCAGTTGGAGCTACTGATCACGTGGTTCTGAGCTTTGAATACATAATTAAGCTACAAGTGGAGAGGGTAGCAGGAATAGGATGGGAGAAGCCAAATTACATAAAGGGGACTACACAGGCATGAGAAACGTCCTGCAAGATGTTTAGTGGGAAAGAGAACTGGTAGGAAAACCAGTAAAATAAATGATGTACTATGTGACAACGAAATGCATGAAGACAGAGGAGAGGTTTGTTCCCAAGGGCAACAGAAATAATGGGAAGACCAGAACGAGTCCTTGGTTCTCCTAAAAGTGTAGGGAGGCAAAAACTAACTGCACTAGAGAATGGAAAAAGAACAGAAGACAAAGAACCCAGGAAAGTAAAGAGATTAGCCCATGAGCCAGAAACGAATATGCACAGATAAGAAGCGACAATACGAAAATGACATAACATCGAAAGACAAATCTGACCCAAAGCTGTTGAATAGCCACATCAGGAGGAAAACAAAAGTCAAGGACCAGGTAATCAGGCTGAGGAAGGAAGGTAGGGTGTTCACAAGAAATGACCAAGAGGTATGTAAGGAGCTCAACATAAGATTTAAAGAAGTATTTTCAATGGAAACAGGAAGGACTCCAGGAAATGAGAATATGGATACACCAACAAATGTTAGATGAAATACACACAAATGAGGAGGAGGTGAAGAAGCTGCTATGTGAACTTGATATCTCAAAGGCGGTGGGACAGGACAACATCTCTCCGTGGGTCCAAAGAGAGGGAGCAGAGATGCTGTGTGTGTCACTAACAAAAATCTTCAACACATCCAGTGAAACTGGGCAACTACCTGAGGTAATGGAAGATGGGAAATGTAGTCCCAATTTTTAAGAAACGAGAAAAACACGAGGCATTAAACTACAGATCTGTGTTACTGAAGTGTATAGTATGCAAAACCATGGAGAAGATTATCAGGAGGAGACTAGTGGAGCACCTAGAAAGATTCAAGGTTATGAACGACAACCAGCACGATTTCAGGGAAGGAAAATCCAGTGTCACAACCTGCTGGAATTTTATGACAAGGTAACGGAAGTAAGACACGATAGAGAGGGGTGGATAGGCTGCATTTTCTTGAACTGCAAGGAGGCCTTCGACACAGCTCCTCAAAAGAGGTTAATGCAAAGGCTAGAGGATCAGGCACTTATAACAGGAAAGGCACTGCAATGGATCAGGGAATATCTGACAGGGAAGCAACAACGAGTCATGGGACGTGACGAAGAGTCAAGGTGGGCGCCTGTGACGAGCGGCGTTCCACAGGGGTCATTCCTAGAGCTTGTGCTGTTATTGGTATATGTGAATGACATGACGGAAGGGATAGACTCAGAAGTGTCCCTGTTTGCAGATGATGTGAAATTAATAAGGAGAATTACACCGGATGAGGATCAGGCAGGACTACAAAGAGACCTGGACAGGCTACAAGCCTGGTCCAGCAACTGGCTACTTGAGTTTAACCCTACCAAATGCAAAGTCGTGAAGATTGGGGAAGGGCAAAGAAGACCACAGTTTAGGTGGCCAAAGACTGCAAACCTCACTCAAGGAAAAAGGTCTTGGGGTGAGTATAATACCGAGCACATCTCCTGAGGCGCACATCAATCAGATAACTGCTGCAGCTTATGGGCACCTGGCAAACCTAAGAATAGCGTTCCGATACCTCAGTCTCTGTATACCATGCACGTCAGGCCCATACTGGAGTATGCAGCACCAATTTGGAACCCACACCTTGTCAAGCAAGTCAAGAAATTAGAGAAATTGCTTAGGTTTGCAACAAGACTTGTCCCAGAGCTGAGGGGACTGCCATACGAAGAGAGGTTAAGGGAAATCAGCCTGACGACGCTGGAGGACAGGAGGGTTAGGGAAGACATGATAACAACATTCAAAATACTACGAGGAATTGACACGGTGGGAAAGGACGGGATGTTGCAGAGACGGGACACAGAAACAAGGGGTCACAATTGGAAGTTGAAGACTCAGATTATTCAAAGGAATGTTAGAAAATATTTATTTAGTTATAGAGTTGTCAGGCAGTGGAATAGTCTGACAAGTGATGTAGTGGAGTCAGGAACCATACATAGTTTCAAGACGAGGTTTGATAAATCTCATGGAGCAGGGAGAGAGAGAGGGTGGGCCTAATAACGATCAGTGAAGAGGCGGAGCCACGAGCTATGACTCGACCCTGCAACCACAGATAGATGAGTGCAAATAGGTGAGTACACACACACACACACACACACACACACATGGCAAATGTAGTCCGAATTTTTAAAAAGGGAGACAGACATGAGGCACTAAACTACAGACCTGTATCACTAACGTGTATAGTATGCAAGGTCATGGAGAAGATCATCAGGAGGAGAGTGGTGGAGCACCTGGAAAGAAACAAGTGTATAATTGACAACCAGCACGGTTTCAGGGAAGGAAAATCCTGTGTCACAAACCTACTAGAGTTTTAGGACAAGGTGACAGAAGACAAGAGAGAGAGGGGTGGATCGACTGCATTTTTTTGGACTGCAAAAAGGCCTTCGACACAGTTCCTCACAAGAGGTTACTGCAAAAGCTAGAGGATCAGGCACACATAACAGGAAAGGCACTGCAATGGATCAGAGAATACCTGACAGGGAGGCAACAACGAGTCATGGTACGAGACGAGGTGTCAGAGTGGGCGCCTCTGACAAGCGGCGTTCCACAGGGGTCAGTCCTAGGACCTGTGCTGTTCTTGGTATATGTGAACGACATAACGGAAGGGATAGACTCAGAAGTGTCCTTGTTTGCAGATGATGTGAAGTTAATGAGAAGAATCAAATCGGATGAGGATCAGGCAGGACTACAAAGAGACCTGGACAGGCTACAAGCCTGGTCCAGCAACTGGCTCCTTGAGTTTAACCCTGCCAAATACAAAGTCATGAAGATTGGGGAAGGGCAAAGAAGACCGCAGACACAATATAGTTTAGATGGCCAAAGACTGCAAACCTCACTCAAGGAAAAAGATCTGGGGGTGAGTATAACACCGAGCATATCTCCTGAGGCGCACATCAATCAGATAACTGCTGCACCATTCGGGCGCCTGGCAACCCTACGGATAGCGTTCCGATACCTCAGTAAGGATTCGTTCAAGACTCTGTATACCATTTACGTCAGGCCCATACTGGAGTATGCAGCACCAGTTTGGAATCCACACCTAGTCAAGCACGTCAAGAAATTAGAGAAAGTGCAAAGGTTTGCAACAAGGCTAGTCCCAGAGCTACGGGGATTGTCCTACGAAGAAAGGTTGAGGGAAATCGGCCTGACGACACTGGAGGACAGGAGGGTCAGGGGAGACATGATAACGACATGTAAAATACTGCGCGGAATAGACAAGGTGGACAAAGACGGGATGTTCCAGAGAGGGGACACAGACACAAGAGGTCACAATTGGAAGTTGAAGACTCAGATGAATCAAAGGGATGTTAGGAAGTATTTCTTCAATCATAGAGTAGTCAGGCCGTGGAATAGCCTAGAAAGTGACGTAGTGGAGGCGGGAACCATACATAGTTTTAAGGCGAGGTATGATAAAGCTCATGGGGCAGGGAGAGAGAGGACCTAGTAGCAATCAGCGAAGAGGCGGGGCCAGGAGCTATGAATCGACCCCTGCAACCACAAATAGGTGAGTACAAATAGGTGAGTACACCCCAGAAACACCTGCAGAAGGACTCCAGCCACGACACACCCAAGGCAACTGAACAATCCAAACCAACCATCACACACCGATCCCTCTGTTTCCACCCCCCCCCCGCACCACAGTTACAGTATTAGAACAGAAGTTGAAGGTTTGGTACACAAATGCAGATGGATTAACGAATAAACATGAGGAATGGCAAGAAAAAATCAATGAGAAGTCCCCAGACATCATAGCAGTTACAGAAACAAAACTCACAGAGACAGGAACAGATGCAATCTTCCCACCAGGATACCAGATCATGAGGAAAGATAGAAGGGGCAGGGGGGGAGGTGGGGTTGCTCTGCTCGTAAAAAACAGATGGAAATTCGAGAAAATGGAAGGCATAGATGAGACAGGAGAAAGAGACTACATAGCAGGTACACTTCAGTCTGGGGAACACAAAGTGGTCATTGCAGTGATGTATAATCCATCACAGAACTGCAGGAGGCCAAGAGAGGAATATGAAGAGAGCAACAGAGCAATGGTGGACACACTTGCTGAGGTGGCAAGAAGAGCTCATTCCAACAGAGCAAAGTTGCTGGTTATGGGGGATTTCAACCACAGGGAGATCGACTGGGAAAACCTGGAGCCACATGGGGGTCCCGAAACATGGAGAGCCAGGATGTTGGACGTGGTGCTGGAAAATCTCATGCACCAACATGTTAAGGACACTACCAGAGTGAGAGGGGAGGGTGAACCAGCAAGATTGGACCTTGTGTTCACCCTGGGCAGCTCAGACATTGAGGACATCAAGTATGAGAGTCCCCTAGGAGCTAGCGACCACGTGGTTCTGTGCTTTGAATACATAGTAGAGCTGCAAGTAAGAGAATAACAGGAGTTGAATGGGAAAAGCCTGACTATAAAAGAGGGGACTACATAGGGTTGAAGAACTTACTGCAGGAGGTCCAGTGGGACAGAGAACTGGCAGGAAAGCCAGTAAATGAAATGATGGAATATGTAACAACAAAATGCAAGGAGGCAGTGGAAAAGTTTATTCCCAAGGGCAACAGTAACAATGGGATGACCGGAACGAGCCCCTGGTTTACCCGACGGTGTAAGGAGGCAAAAACAAAGTGCAATAGAGAATGGAAAAAGTACAGAAGGCAGAGAACACACGAAAATAGGGAGATCAGTCGCAGAGCCAGGAATGAGTATGCAAAGGTAAGGAGGGAGGCCCAGCGACAGTATGAAAATGACATAGCATCGAGAATCAAGACTGACCCGAAACTGTTGTATAGCCACATCAGGAGGAAGACAACAGTCAAAGACCAGGTGATCAGATTAAGGACAGAAGGTGGAGAACTCACAAGAAATGATCAGGAGGTATGTGAGGAGCTGAACAGGAGATTTAAGGAAGTTTTTACAGTAGAGACAGGAAGGGCTGTGGGAAGACAGCACAGAAGGGAACATCAAGAGGGAATATACCAACAAGTGTTGGATGACATACGAACAACTGAGGAGGAGGTGAGAAGCTCTTAAGTGACCTTGACACCTCAAAGGCGATGGGACCGGACAACATCTCCCCATGGGTCCTTAGAGAAGGAGCAGAGATGCTGTGCGTGCCTCTAACCACAATCTTCAACACATCCCTTGAAACTGGGCAACTAACTGAGAAATGGAAGACAGCTAATGTAGTCCCCATATTTAAGAAAGGAAACAGAAACGAGGCACTAAACTACAGACCTGTGTCTCTGACATGTATTGTGTGCAAAGTCATGGAGAAGATTATCAGGAGGAGAGTGGTCGAACACCTGGAAAGGAACAAGATTATAAATGAAAACCAGCATGGGTTCATGGAAGGCAAATCCTGTATCACAAACCTCCTGGAGTTTTATGACAAGGTAACAGAAGTAAGACACGAGAGAGAGGGGTGGGTAGATTGCGTTTTCCTAGGCTGCAGGAAGGCCTTTGACACAGTTCCCCACAAGAGATTAGCGCAGAAGCTGGAGGATCGACATGATGGAAGGAATAGACTCTGAAGTGTCCTTGTTCGCAGATGATGTGAAGTTGATGAGAAGAATTAAATCGGAGGAGGATGAGGCAGGACTGCAAAGAGACCTGGACAGGCTGGACATGTGGTCCAGTAACTGGCTTCTCGAATTCAATCCAGCCAAATGCAAAGTCATGAAGATTGGGGAGGGGCAAAGAAGACCGCAGACAGAGTATAGGCTAGGTGGACAAAGACTACAGACCTCACTCAGGGAGAAAGACCTTGGGGTGACCATAACACCGAGCACATCACCGGAGGCACACATCAACCAAATAACTGCTGCAGCATACGGGCGCCTGACAAACCTGAGAATAGCGTTCCGATACTTTAATAAGGAATCGTTCAAGACACTGTACACTGTGTATGTTAGGCCCATACTGGAGTATGCAGCACCAGTCTGGAACCTACACCTGGTCAAGCACGTCAAGAAGTTAGAGAAAGTACAAAGGTTTGCAACAAGGCTAGTCCCAGAGCTCAAGGGAATGTCGTACGAGGAAAGGTTAAGGGAAATCGGACTCACGACACTGGAGGACAGAAGGGTCAGGGGAGACATGATAACGACATACAAGATACTGCGGGGAATAGACAAGGTGGACAGAGATAGGATGTTCCAGAGAGGGGACACAGGGACAAGGGGTCACAACTGGAAGCTGAAGACTCAGACGAGTCACAGGGACGTTAGGAAGTACTTCTTCAGTCATAGAGTTGTCAGCAAGTGGAATAGCCTAGCAAATGAAGTAGTGGAGGCAGGAACCATACATAGTTTTAAAAAGAGGTATCCCAAAGCTCAAAAAGCAGAGAGGGAGAGGCCCCAGTAGCGATCATTGAAGAGGCGGGGCCCAGGAGCTGAGCCCTCGCCCCCTGCAACCAAAATAGGTGAGTTACACACACACAACACACACAAAACACACCAACACCCACACGAAACTTATGCACCCAAACACGTTGGGGATAAAACCCCAGAGAGAGGGGAAAGAGGATGTTGCAGCAAGGCGGGATTTTCATATTCCCTTAAATATTTTTCGGAACATAAGGGATATCACCCCAAAAGGGGACCCCTTGGCGCTAGTGATCTTAAATGTCCTGAGTTTTGAAAAATCTTGCGATTTAAAAAGTGGAGAATGCAGCGGGCACGAGAAAAAAAAGAAAAAAAAACCCAAAATTAAAAAAGGGGGGACTAATGGAATGAGAAGTTTCCTGCAGAAGTGCGGGGGGAAAGAGAACTAATGGAAAAAACCGAAAATAAAAATGATGGAAATAGAAAACCACAATTAAAAGGGGGCAAGGAAAGGTTATCCCAAACCCCCAACGAAAAAATGGTAAGCCCAGAGCCCAGGGTTTTAAATTTGGAGTTTTAAAGGGGCCCAAAGCAATTGTGTTTAAGAACATGGAAAAGGTATAGAAGGCAAAGGACTCAAAAAAAAGGGGAGCTGGGGGGAAAAGAACCAAAAACAAATAGGGAAAGGATAAGGAAAAGGGGCCCAGGGGCAATACAGAACGACATAGCAATCAAAACCCAAAATCGGGAACCAAATTTGTTTTACATAAATTTAGGGGGAAAAACAACAGTAAAGGAAACCGGTTTAATAAAGCGGGGAAAGGAAGGAGAGGACCTGACGAAATTTAACCAAAGAAGTATGGAGAACTAAACAAAAGTTTTTAGGAAGTTTTTCCACAATAGAGCCCGGGAATGCTTCCAGAAAAACTGGGGAGGTAGGGTGCCCAAAAGGCGCTGGCACAATACACAAAACCCAAGGTAGGGGTTTGAAGAAATGCTAGACAAACTCGATCCCCAAAAAGGGGGTTTGGGCCCAGAAAAAAATTTTTTTCCAAAGGATACTGAGAGAGGGGCAGGGAATTGTGTGTCCCATTAGAAAGAAAACTTCAGTAATTTATCGAAACGGGGCAGTTCCCGAGGGTGGAAGCCAGCACATGTATTTTCCTTTTTTTTAAAAAAGGGGGGGACGAAGGCAGCATTAAATTTACAGATCATTGTCGGGACTTGTAAAGTATAAAGCCCATGGAAAGTTTATAGGAGAAAAGAAAAGGGGGAAACATTGAAAGATTGGGCTATACATACATCGAACCGGTTCGGAAAAGGGGAAAATCCTTTTCCAAAAATATACTTGGTTCTACGAAAAAGTAACAAAAAGGTAAGCAGGAGAGAGAGGGAGGGGAAAAATTTTTTTGCATTTTTTTTTAGATTGAAAAGAAGGCTTTTGAAAACAGTACCACACAAGAGACGGTGCAAAAATTAAAGGGCCCCAGGCAGGAATAAGGGGGAAATTACTGAAATGGATGGGGAATCCCTGACAAAAAGGGAAAAACGTGTGTTGGTACGTGCGGGAAGTGTCGGTGTGGGCAAAAGTGTCGAGTGGGGTTCCACAAGGTTCATCCTAGGCCCGGTCTGTTTTTTGTATAGGTGCATGTTTAATGGGGGAAAGGGAATAGTTTTCAAGGTCATTGTTCCCTAAAGATGTAAAATGAAGAGGAGAATCCATGGGGCGAGGATCAGTTAAGTTTTAAAAGGGGGGTTTTGGACAAACTAAAAAGTATGATCCGAAAAAAGGCCCCCTGGAGTTTAACCCCGTAAGTGTAAAGGGTCATAAAAGTTTGGGGAAGGACACAGAAGACCGCAGACGGTAAAAGGTTGGGCCCAACACCCAAAAAAACTTTCCGTTAAAGAAAAAGATTTTGGGGGGTAAGCTTTAAAAAAACGAACATGTCCCCTGAGGCACACATCAATCAAATAACTGCTGCAGCATATGGGAGATTGGCAAACCTGAGATTGGCGTTTAGACATCTGAGTAAGGAGTCATTCACGACATTGTACACAGTGTACGTAAGGCCTATACTGGAATATGCAGCGCCAGTATGGACCCTCACCTAATCAAACACATCACGAAATTGGAGAAAGTGCAAAATTTGCAACACGATTAGTTCTCGGAACTGAGGGGTATGTCTTTGAGGAGAGATTAAGGGAACTCAACCTGATGACACTAGGGATAGGGGGGATAGAGGGGACAGGGAAAAACCAACTAAAAAAATTTACTAAAGAGGCATTGAAAAAGGGGGACAAGGATCAAATTTGGGGTTTCGAGAGGGGGATACGAAAAAGGGGCAAAATTTGGGGAAACTAAAAAACCCAGATGATTCATGGGGATTTTTTGGAAGTATTTCTTTTAGCCCCTTAGAGTTGTCAGGAACGGGAAAATTAATCGGGAAAAGTGAAGGGGGGAACAAATTCCATAAAAGTTTTTAAGAAGAGGTTATAAAAAATTCTTTGGGGGGCAGGGAGAGAGTAAATTTGAATAACCGGGGAAAAAGGCGGGGCCAGCAGCTGGCTCGACCCCTGAAACCCACATGTTTTGGGGGGGAGTACATATAGGTGATTTACACAAAACACACGCCACAACACACCCCAACACAAACAAAATGCCACCACACACACCCCAACACACAAACACACACACACACACAAAACACAACACACACAAAAAGGGTTTGCAAAAAGGGTTTTAGTTCCAAAAGCAAAAGGGGAATGTCCATGAAAAAAAATTAAAAGGGAAATGGGCCTGACGACATGGAGGACAGGGGGGTCAGGGGAGCCCATGATAACGCCAAATAAAAAAACTGCGTGGAATAGAAAAAGGTGGACAAAGGACAGGGTTCCAGGGGGGGAAAACACAGAAACAAGAGGCCAAAATTTGGAATTTTGAAGCCCCAAAAATTTGAGTCAGAGAGATATGGGAAGTTTTTTCTTCAGTCTTTGAGTTTTTAAGGCAGTGGAATACCCTAGAAAAGGGCGTATTGGAGGCAGGAACCATCCCACATTTTTAAAGGGACGGGTTTTTGATAAAGCTAAAGGAGCGGGGAGAGTAAAGGGGCCAGTACCCCGGTGAAAGGGGGGGCCGGAGCTGGGGACTCGCCCCCTTCAACCACAAATAGGTGATTAAAAATAGGTGGGAACATTTTCCTTGCTACAAAACTGAACCTTGGTATGGTGACCAGTATCGACAAAAATTACCATAAAACAGGGCAGAAAAAAAAGGTCTTAGGAACTAGGGAGGGTCTGGAAGCTTTAAAAGTAAATTGTTGGGAAATAAAAAAATGGGAAACCCAAACTGATAAGAAAAAAAAGGGGCTGGTAAAGAAAAAGAAGAATAGTAAAAAAAAAAAGAATAAACAGATGACAACCGAAGGCAAAGATATTTTCTGTTAGGGAAGCCCGGCCCCCTAGGTCTGACCTCAGGCAAAAGTGGTCTGACCTCGGGCCCAACAAGGGGTTTTTGATCTCAAAACAAGGGGTTGATCTCACAACAAGTGGTCTGACCTCGGGCAACAAGGGGTTTCTGATCTCAGGAAAAAAGTGGTTGACCTGGGCAACAAGGGGGTCTGACCTCAGAAACAATTTGGTCGGGACCTCGGGCAAAAAAAGTGGTCAAAATTAAAGCAACAAGGGGGTTTTACCTCAGGCAAAAAAAGTGGTCTGATCTCGGGCCCCAACAAGTGGTCGACCTCAGGAAAACAAGGGTCTGACCTCAGGCAACAAGTGGTTTTTCCCCTCGGGCAACAATGGTCGACCCGGGCAACAAGTGGCCCTGACCTCGGGCAAAAGGGGTTCGGCCCCTCGGCAAAAAGGGGGTCTGACCCCCGGCCAAGTGGCTGACCTCGGGCAACGTGGTTGACCTCAGGCAGAAGGGGGGTCTGACCTCTTTCAACAATTTGGTCTACCTCACAACAATGGTTTTTGACCTCAGGAAACAAGGGTCTGACCTCAGGCAAAAAGGGTGGTCTGACCTCGGGGCCAAAAGGGGGGCTGACCTCAGGAAAACCAAGGGTCGACCTCAGGCAACAAGTGGTTTTACCTCAGGAAAACAATTTGGAGGGACCTCAGGCAACAAGTGGTTGACCTCGGGCAAAAAGGGGTCTGACCTCACAACAAGTGGTTTACCTCAGGCAACAAGTGGTCTGACCTAAAAGGCAAAAAATTTGGTTGACCTCGGGAACAAGTGGTCTGATCTCAGGCAACAAGGGGTCTGATTCAGGAAAAAGTGGTCTGACCTAAAGGCAAAAAAGGGGTCTGACCTAGGCAAAAAATTTGGTCTAAACCTAAAAAGGAAAACAAGTGGTCTGACCTCGGCAACAAGTGGTCTGAAACTCGGGCAAAAAAGGGGGCCCTGACCTCATGCAACAAGGGGTCTGCCTCGGGCAACAATGGTCTGACCCGGGAACAAGGGGTTTCTGACCTCAGGAAAACAAGTGGGTTCTGACCTCAGGAAAACAAGTGGTCGACCTCAGGAAACAAGGGTCAGACCTCAGGCAACAATGGTTAGACCTCGGGGCAACAAGGGGGCCGCCCTCAGGAAAACCAAGTGGTCGACCTCAGGAACAATGGCCCTGACCTCGGGCAACAAGGGGTTTTGACCTCAGGCAACAATTGGTCTGCCCTCAACAACAAGTGGTCTGACCTCAGGCAACAAGTGGTCCCCCCTCGGGCCAAAAGGGGGTCTGACCTCGGCAGCAATGGTCGACCTCTGCAAAAAGTGGCCAGACCTCGGGCAAAAAATTGGCCCTGACCTCGGGCAACAAGGGTCTGACCTCGGGGAAACAGGTGGTCAGACCTCAGGCAAAAAGTGGTCTGACCTCGGAAACCCCAAGTGGTCTGACCTAAAGCAACAAGTATCAGACCTCGGGCCCAACAATGGCCCTGCCTAGGCAAAAAGGGGGTCTGCCCTCAGGCAACAATTCTTTCAGCCCTCGGGGCAAAAAGGGTCGCCCTCAGGGCAAAAAATTTGGTCAGACCTCAGGCAAAAAGGGGGTCATCCTCGGGCAAAAATGGTCAGCCCTTTCGGGCCCAACAAGGGGGTCAGCCCTAGGCAACGGGTGGTCAACCCAGGAAAAAAGGGTCAAAACCTCAGGAAAACAGGGGTTTCTGACCTCGGGCCACAAGGGGTTTCAGCCCTTTAAAGGCAACAAGTGGCTGCCCTTTCGGGAAACAATTGGTCAAAACCTTTCCGACAACAAGTGGTCAGCCCTCAGGAAACAATGGTTAAAACCCCTGGGCAACAGGTGGTCAGCCCCTCAGGAAAAAAGTGGTCTGACCTCAGGAAACAAGTGGTTCCCCCTCGGGCAACAAGGGTCGACCTCACAACAAGTGGTCTGACCTCAAGCAACAATTGGTCTGACCTCAGGAAACAAGTGGTCAGACCTCAGGCAAAAAAGTGGTCGGGACCTCATCCCAAAAAAGTGGTCTGACCTCAGGCAAAAAGGGGTCGCCCCGGGGGAAACAAGGGGTCTGACCTCAGCAAAAAGTGGTTTTGCCCTCAGGCAACAATGGGGTCTGACCTCAGGCAACAAAGTAGTTGACCTCAGGAAACAATGGTTGACCTCGGGCCAACAAGGGGTCGGGACCTCAGGCAACGTGGTCAACCTCAGGCAAAAGTGGTCAGACCTAAAGCAACAAGGGGTCTGCCCCGGGGGCAAAAAGGGGTTTCTGCCCTCGGGAAAAACAAGGGGGCGACCTCAGGCAAAAATTGGTTTGCCTGGGAAAAAAGGGGGTTCAGACATCAGGCAACAATTTGGTTTTGACCTCGGGAAAAAAGGGGTTTGACCTCGGGAAACAAGGGGTTTCTGATTTTCAGGCAAAAAAGTGGCTAAACCTCGGCAACAAGGGGTTGACCTCAAAGGCAAAAATTGGTCAACCTCAGGAAAAAAGGGGTCTACCTCATGCAACAAGTGGCCCTGACCTCAGGCCAAAAAGGGGTCATCCTCAGGAAACAATTGGAAAAAACCTCATGCAAAAATGGTTGACCCGGGAAAAAATTTTTGGCTGCCCAAAAGGAAACCCAAGGGGTCGCCCTTTCGGGGCAACAAGTGGTAAACCCTCAGGCAAAAAAGTGGTTTTGCCCTCGGGAAAACAAGGGGTCAGACCCATCAACAAGGGGTTTCTAAACCAAGGAACAATGGTCTGCCTAAAGGAAACAAGTGGTCAAAACCTCAGGCAAAAAATTGGTTTCGGACCCCCCGGGCAAAAATGGTCTGCCCTTTGGGAAAACAAGTGGTCTGACCCAGGCAACAAGTGGTCGCCCCTCGGAAACAAGGGGGCTGACCTCAGGCAAAAAATTGGTCTGCCTCAGGCAAAAATTTGGTTTGACCTCAGGAAACCCAATGGTCTGATTTTCAGGAAAACAAGGGGGTCTGACCTCAGGAAAACAAGTTTAACCTGGGGCAACAAGTGGTCTGACCTCGGGGCAACAAGGGGTCTGACCCAGGAAACAAGGGGCCCGACCTCGGGGAAACCAAGTGGTCTGTACTCGGGCAACAAGGGGGTTCTGACCTAAAGGGCCCCCCCAAGTGGTTTTGCCTCAGGCAAAAAATGGCTGACCTCAGGCAAAAAGTGGTCTGCCCGGGCAACAATGGTTGACCCGGGGCAACAAGTGGTCGACCTCAGGAAAACAAGGGGTAAACCCTTGGGGAAACCAAGTGGTTAGACCTCAGGCAAAAAGTGGTCAGACCTAAGGCAACAAGTGGTTTTAAACCTCAGGCAAAAGTGGTCTGACCTCGGGGCAACAAGTGGTTGACCTCAGGCAAACAAGGGGTCTGACCTCAAGCAACAAGTGGTCGACCCGGGCAAAAAGTGGCGACCTCAGGCAACAATTGGTCGACCTCAGGGAAAGTGGTCTGACCTCATGAAAAAACGGGGCCAGACCTCAGGCAAAAAAGGGGGTCTGACCTCAGGCAACAATTTGGTCGGGACCTCAGGCAACGGGTTGTCAGACCTCGGCAAAAAAGGGGGTTGACCTCGGGCAACAAGTGGTCTGACCTCATGCAACAAGAGTCAGCCCTCACAAAAGGGTGGTCTGACCTCGGGCCCAACAAGTGGCCCTGCCCCTCGGGCAACAAGTCGTCAGACCTCGGGCAAAAAGGGTGGTCAGACCTCGGGCCCAAAAAAGTGGTCAAAACCTGGGCCCAAAAAGGGTCAGACCTCGGGCAAAAGTGGCCCGACCTCGGCAAAAAGTGGAGCCCTAGGAACAGGTGGTCAGCCCTCAGGCAAAAAGGGGGTCAACCTCAGGCAACAAGGGGTTTCTGACCTCAGGCAAAATTGGTAGACCTCAGGAAAACAAGTGGTTGCCCTCAGGCAACAAGGGGTCAACCTCAGACAAAAAAGGGGTCAGCCCCAAAGGAAACAAGGGGTTTAAACCCTTTCAGGCAACAGGGGTCAGACCCCCAGGAAAAAGGGGTTTGACCTCAGGGCAACAATTTGGGTCTGACCTCAGGCAACAAGGGGTTTCAGCCCTCAGGCAACAAGGGGTTCCCTCAAGCAACAAGTGGTCTCCCCTCGGGAAACAAGGGGTCAGACCTCAGGAAACAAGTGGTCAGACCTATGAAACAAGTGGCTAAATCAGGCAAAATGGTTTTTGGACCTCGGGAACAATTTCGGGCCCCAAAAGCAACAAGGGGTCTGACCTCAGGCAACAAGGGTCTGACCTAAGGCAACAAGTAGTTGCCCTCAGGAAAACAAGGGGTTTCTGCCTCAGGAAAACAAGGGGCCCTGACCTCGGGCAAAAAGTGGTCAGCCCTCAGGAAAACAAGTGGCGGGACCTCATGCAACAAGTGGTCTGACCTCACAACAAGTGGTCGGGCCCTCAGGCAAAGTGGTCTGACCTCGGGAAACCCAAGGGGGTTCTGACCTCAGGCAAAAAGGGGTCAAAACTTAAAGCAAAAAGTGGTCTGACCTCAGGCAACAAGTGGTCTGACCTCAGGCAACAAGGGGCTGACTTCAGGCAACAAGGGTCTGACCCAGGAAAACAAGGGGTTGACCTCGGGCAAAAAGGGGTCAGCCCCCAAACCCAACAAGGGGGTCTGACCTATCCCAACAAGGGGCCCTGCCCTCGGGCACAAGTGGCCCCAACCTAGGCAACAAGTGGTCAAACCTCATGAACCCGTGGTCTAAACCCGGGCCCAAAAAGTGGGACTTGCCCCACAAACAAGTGGTTGCCCTCAGGCAAAATTTGGTCGACCCGGGCAACAAGTGGTCTGACCTAGGCAACAAGGGGTTAAAACCTAAAGGAAACAAGTGGTTACCCGGCAAAAAAGTGGTCTGACCTAAAGGCAAAAAAGTGGCAGACCCCCAAGGAAAAACAAGTGGTAAACCCCAAAGGGCAACAAGTGGTCAACCTCAGGAACAAGTGGTCAACCCAGGCAACAAGTGGCTGACCTCAGGAAAAAAGGGTCAACCCATGCAAAAAGGTGGTCTGACCTCAGACAACAAGGGGTTTTCCCTCAGGAAAAAGGTGGTAAACCCTCATGCAAAAAAGTGGTCTGACCTCGGGCAACAATTTTGGTTGCCCTCACAAAAAAGGGGCCCAGACCTCGGGCAAAAAAGGGGCAAAACTCAGGAAACAAGGGGTTTTAAAGGACCCCCAGGAAAACAATGGTCTGCCCCTTAAAACAACAAGTGGTCAGGGCCTCAGGCAACAAGGGGTCAACCTCACCCAACAATTGGTCAGACCTCAGGCAACGGGGTCTGCCCTCGGGCAACAAGTGGTCTGACCTCGGGCAAAAGGGTCAGACCTAGGCAACAAGGGGCCCGGGACCTCGGGCCCAAAAAAGGGTGGTAAACCCCTCAGCAAAAAGGGTCAGACCTCAGGAAACCAAGTGGTCAGACCTCAGGCAAACCGGGTTTGGTAGCCTCAGGCAACAATGTTCGGGCCCTCAGGCAAAAGGGGTTTTGACCTCAGGAAAACAAGTGGCAGACCTAAAGGCAAAAAGGGGGCCCTGCCCCTTCAGGAAAACAAGTGGTCAGCCCTCAGAAAAAAGGGGTCAGACCTAGGCAAAAATTGGTCTGACCCCCAGGCAACAAGGGGTTGACCTCAGCAAAAAATGGTCGACCTCAGGAAACAGGGGGCCCAGACCTCGGGCCCAACAAGGGGTTTCGGGCCTCAGGCAAAAAAGTGGTCTGACCTCAGGAAACCGTGGCGACCTCAGGCAAAAAAGTGGTCTGACCTCAGGCAACAAGTGGTCGACCTCGGGGAAAAACAATGGTAAGACCGGGCAAAAGGGGTCTGACCTCAGGAAACAAGTGGCGACCTCAGGAAACCCAAGTGTTTTCTGACCTCGGGCAACAAGTGGTTGACCTCAGGCAACAAGGGGGTTCGGCCCTCGGGCAAAAAGGGGTTTCTAAACCCGGGCAAAAAGGGTAAACCCTCAGGAAACAATGGTCGCCCCTCAGGAAAACAATTTGGTCTGACCCGGGGCAGCAAGTGGTTTGACCTCGGGAAAACAAGTGGTCAGACCTCAGGCAAAAAGTGGTCTGACCCAGGCAAAAATTGGCTGCCCCAAAGCACAATTTGGCCCAACCCTTTAAATGCAAAAAAGGGGTTCTGACCTCAGAAAACAAGGGGGTCCCCTTTAGGCAAACAAGTGGTAAACCCTCAAAAAAACAAAGTGGTCTGCCCCTCGGGCAACAAGTGGTCAGACCTTTTGCAAAAGTGGTAAACCCTTTTTCCCATGAAACAAGTGGTCGGGCCCTAAAGGCAACAAGTTTTTAAAACCCTCAGGCAACAAGGGGTTTCTGACCTCGGGAACAAGTGGTCTGCCCTACCCAAAAAAGTGGTCGGGACCTCACAAAAAGTGGTTGCCCTCAGGCAGCAAGTGGTCAGCGTCGGGGCAAAAAGGGGTCGGGACCTCAGGCAACAAAGGGTCAACCTAAAGGAAAAACAAGTGGTCTGACCTCAGGCAAACGGGTGGTCGCCCCTAAGGCAACGGGCCCTTACCCCGGCCCAAAAAGTGGTTGAATCAGGCAACAATTGGTTTTTGACCTCACAACAAGTGGTAAAACCCTCAGGCAAAAAGGGTTGCCCTTGGTAAAAGGGTTTTGACCTCAGGAAAACAAGGGTCGGACCTAAAGGCAAAAATGTGGTCAAAACCTCGGGAAACAAGTGGCCCTAAACCTCAGGCAAAAATTTGGCCCGGGACCTCAGGAAAACCAAGTGGTTGACCTCGGGCAACAAGTGGTCAGACCTCAGGCAACTAGTGGTCTGACCTCAGGCAACAAGTGGTCAGACTTCAGGCAACACGTAGTCTGACCTAAGGCAACAAGTGGTCTGACCTCAGGCAACAAGTGGTCAGACCTCAGGCAACAAGTGGTCTGACCTCATGCAACAAGTGGTCTGACCTCAGGCAACAAGTGGTCAGACCTCAGGCAACAAGTGGTCTGACCTCAGGCAACAAGTGGTCTGACCTCAGGCAACAAGTGGTCAGACCTCAGGCAACAAGTGGTCTGACCTCATTCAACATGTAGTCTGACCTCAGGCAACAAGTGGTCAGACCTCAGGCAACACGTAGTCTGACCTCAGGCAACAAGTGATCTGACCTCAGACAACAAGTGGTCAGACCTCAGGCAACAAGTGGTCTGACTTCAGGCAACAAGTGGTCTGACCTCAGGCAACAAGTGGTCAGACCTCACCCAACAAGTGGTCAGACCTCAGGCAACAAGTGGTCAGACCTCAGGCAACAAGTGGTCTGACTAGTTTTGTGAACAGTGGTACAAAAACAAGTGGCACAATGTGACGATACAAATACAGGTGAAGACTGACAAATGGAACAAATTGATATGAAGACTGACTGGCAGTGGTACAATACAGGTGAAGACTGACTGGCAGTGGTACAATACAGGTGAAGACTGACTGGCAGTGGTACAATACAGGTGAAGACTGACTGGCAGTGGTACAATACAGGTGAAGACTGACTGGCAGTGGTACAATACAGGTGAAGACTGACTGATAGTGGTATAATACAGGTGAAGACTGACTGATAGTGGTATAATACAGGTGAAGACTGACTGATAGTGGTACAATACAGGTGAAGACTGACTGATAGTGGTATAATACAGGTGAAGACTGACTGATAGTGGTACAATACAGGTGAAGACTGACTGATAGTGGTATAATACAGGTGAAGACTGACTGGTAGTGGTATAATACAGTTGAAGACTGACTGGTAGAGGTATAATACAGTTGAAGACTGACTGGTAGAGGTATAATACAGTTGAAGACTGACTGGTAGTGGTACAACACAGGTGAAGACTGACTGGTATGGTACAATACAGGTGAAGACTGACTAGTAGTGGTACAATGCAGGTGAAGACTGACTGGTAGTGGTACAACACAGGTGAAGACTGACTGGTAGTGGTACAATACAGGTGAAGACTGACTGGTAGTGGTACAACACAGGTGAAGACTGACTGGTAGTGGTACAACACAGGTGAAGACTGACTGGTAGTGGTACAACACAGATGAAGACTGACTGGTATTGGTATAATACAGGTGAAGACTGACTAGTAGTGGTACAATGCAGGTGAAGACTGACTGGTAGTGGTACAACACAGGTGAAGACTGACTGGTAGTGGTACAATACAGGTGATGACTGACTAGTAGTGGTACAATACAGGTGAAGACTGACTGGCAGTGGTACAATACAATTGGAGACTCACAAGTATTGAGATAAGAATACAAACATTTCTAAGTCATCACACCACGTTGCATATTTCACAGGGGCCATGCAACGCCGTGGAGAATGAGAGACCATCAGATTCCTCCCTAAGAAAATAAGATCATAAGCAGATGTCTGGAGCAGAGTGTTGAGGTATGTCCATGCTCCACCTCCCTGGCAGGAAGTGTCTCGTGGTAGCAGCAGACAACCTCTGGTCTAAATGCAAGAAAATCGAGGGTCATCTATAGGAACACTTGTGAAATACTGATAAGCAGTTATTAAAAAAACAATGACTAATAAATATATAATAAGAAGAAATAATAGAAAATCAATAATATAGATACACGATACAGAGAGGAAATTAAACGATAAAACATTCAAGGAATCGTTGCAGCCACAATGTAAACAAGAGTCACAGCACGAATAAAAACAGTCATAGTAAGAAATTACTAGAAGGGTAATGATGGAAAAGTATGAAACTAAGAAGTAGGACTATTACCACCCAGGTAATAAACTAGATACTTTACTTAAATGTCCGTAATGAAGCTGAACTCTGTCTAAGAACTGAGAATCAGCAAGAAAGCGCAGTCTTATTAACCTATATCACTGTCTCTATCGGAGAAAGCTATCACTTCAGTGATATGACTTTGACCGGTTTTCCCAGTAAAGTTCATTATCAAATAACATTAATAATAATAATAATAATAATAATAATAATAATAATAATAATAATAATAATAATAATAATAACAATAATAATATATCTTTATTTCTACCAATACACGTACAAGGTATACAGTTCTAGCTGACATCAATAACATTCTACTACATAGAAAGCCGCTTGTTATGCAGAGCATTTCGGGCAAATTAGGTCAGTTTTGTCCCAGGATGCGACCCACACCAGTCGACTAACACCCAGGTACCAATTTTACTGATGGAGAACATAGACAACCTGTGTAAAGAAACACTCCCAATGTTTCTACCCTCGCAGAATATCGAACCCGGACCCTCGCCGTGTGAAGTGAGAGCTCTAGCCACCAGGCCATAAGGCACCGTAACATCTCTAGGAAAGACTAGACGTTAATAATAAAAAAATAAAAATCACCCGCAGTCAGTAAATTATTGAGATATTGAGAAAAATAAAAAGGGATAGGCCCGTGCTGCCTGTTCCTGCATCAGGCAGCTACATGTTTGTAATAACATGCTATGTTACTGAGTTGCACATTATTTACCAGAAATCATGACACTTTCCTCACTGTTTCGTACCTCATGTGACACATAACCGCATCATTCAATAGCCCACCCACTGTAGTAGCGTCGTGGTGGACATCAAACATTGCAAGAGATTGCATGGTTGCGTAGAAATTACCCAGTTTCCGAGGCGACAGTCAGGCTTTACAAACAGCGACCTCAGTGAAAAGTTGTCTCCATACATTTACCCTCCCCCCCCCCCTCTACTTTAATATGTTATGACCCTCCAGGTATTCATCACACCTACCATGACCATTAAACTCTTCCCGACTATCACAGTAAAGATAAGGAAAATTTAAGATAGTACAATCAGTGCTAAAGACAGGCGTAGTATTTCTATGATAAACAAGTGCAATCATGGTGTAATAGCACATAAAATACGTGATACAGGAATAAACGAAAAGTTGGTAGATAGATCTATAACTTCCTAACAAATAGAATACAATACTAATAGCAAACAGAGTAGTCAGAGACAGCTACAGTGAAAGTTCTGTCCCAAAAGGTACAGTACTCGCTCCCATCCTGTTCCTCATCCTCGTATCTGATATAGACAGAGATGTGAGCCTCAGCACCGTGTCTTCCTTTGCTGATGATACCAGGAATTTGCATGAGTGTCATCCATCGAAGACACCGCAAGTCTCCAAGGGGACATCAACCAAATCCTTAAATGGGACGCAGAAAACAATATGAAGTTTAATAAATACAAATTTCAATTACTCCGCTATGGGAAACACAAGGAAATTAAAACTGAGTCGGAGTATAAAACAAATTCCAACCATACAATAGAGCGAAAAACTAATGTGAAGGACTTGGGAGTGGTAATGTCAGAGAATCTCACTTTCAAAGACCACAACAATGTATCTACCACATCTGCTAGGAAAATGATACGATGGATAATGAGAACCTTCAAAACTAGGATGCCAAGCAAATGATGATGCTCTTCAAATCGCTTGTTCTCTCTAGGCTGGAATGTTGCTATACACTTTTGAGGTAGGAGACATTAAAGACCTGGAGAATATACAGATAACTTTCACGGCACGTGATAGTACGACAAAGCACCAAAATTACTAGAAACAATTGAAGTTCGTGATTTGCACTCCATGGAACGCAGGCGAAAAAGATACATAATAATATGCACTTGGAAAATCCTAGAGGGACTAGTCCCAAAGCTGCGCACGGAAATCACTCCCTACGAAAGCAAAAGACTTGGAAGAGATGCGACATTCCCCCAATGAAATACACGGGCGCCATGGTTATGCTAAGACACAACACAAAATAATATAAGAATATAATATCTTTATTTCTACAAATACAAGGTATACAGTCCTAGCTGACATCAATGACATACTACTGTATAAAAAGCCACTTGTTATACAGAACATTTCGGGCAAATTAGGTCAGTTTTGTCCCTGGATGCGACCCACACCAGTCCACTAACACCCAGGTACCCATTTTACACTGATGGGTGAACAGGGACAGCAGGTGTCTTGTGGAAACACGTCCTAATGTTAAGTAAGAGATTCTAACTCCATACCTCAGTGTGTGAGCTGAGTGCGATAGCGATCGACCTACTGGACAAGGACCCAAGACTATTCAACTGCCTCCCAGCATACAAAAAGGGGGATTATCAATAGACCTCTGGCTGTCTTCAAAAAGGCACTGGACAGACACCTAAAGTCAGTACCTGACCAGCCGGGCTGTGGTTGGTACGTAGGTTGATATGCGGCCAGCAGTAACAGCCTGGTTGATCAGGCCCTTATCCACCGTGAGGGTGAGGGCGAGGGCTGGTCACGGACTGGGCCGCGGGGGCATTGGCCCCTGAAACCCCCTCCAGGTATACTCCAGGTATGCAAGGAAGAGGATGAAACTCTCAGGTGCAGTGGTGACAGCCTTGGTTAAGTCAGTCGAAGGAGTCACTGTTAAATTGTGCAAAACTTGAATTAAAATTATAGAAGACAGATGTAAATGTGTGTGTGTGTGTGTGTTTTGTGTGTGTGTGTGTGTGTGTGTGTGTGTGTGTGTGTGTGTGTGTGTGTGTGGTGTGTGGTGTGTGTGTGTGTGTGTGTGTGTGTGGGTGTGTGGGAAACAAAAGGGTTGCTTTTACACGGATGCGAAAAAAATTCCCTAAATATTAGGTAATTTTCAGAAAACGGGAAAAGCTCAAAAAATATTTACTGATAAAAGAGGAAGTTTTCTGGGGAAGAGGAACAAAAGGGGGCAAAATAAGAACTTATAACCCTAAATTTTCAAGGGGGGCCGGGGGCCAGCGGAACGCCTGGGTCGATTCCCAAAGGTTTAGGGGGGTCATCATGGACAAAACCCCACGTCGGGAAACAATGTCCTGTTTCCACGAACCTTACCAACAAAACGGTAATATATTACAAAAAAGATTAATTAGTGATAAATTTTCTGACGTGGGCAGAAAACAAGGGCAAAATCATTAGTGAAGCCATCGGCTGTAGCTCGGGGTTTTGGCAGTTTAAAAGTGATTCAACATGCAAAGCAAAGGAGTTTACGAGACGTATTTTAAATTTGTGCTCAAGAATTTAAATTTATTATGCTGATGGGTAAAATTTTAAAATATGTAACTATGTGAAGCTTATTCAATTTCTGACTATCTTCGGTTTGGGGAAAAGGGAATAGATTTTATTTCATGTTATATTAAAGGGTTTTTGTTGAAAAAAACCAAACAAACTGTTCAGGGGGGTGTCATCACTTAGGTGATGTGTGCCAACCAGCTAACGTTTTAGGAAAATTTTCTGTGAAGGGAAAAGTAAGAAATTCTCTCAAAATCCCCTGATCAAGCCTTAAGACATTGGGAGTGTCAAGAGTGACTGGTTGAATCACTAACCACTAGGCGGAGGCTACAAAGGGGACTGGTTTAAAAATAGCACCCTAGCGGAGTGCTACAAGAGTGATTGGGGGAAATACTAGCACCCTAGGCAGAGGCAAAAAGATGCTTGGGGGAACACTAGCACCCCTAGCGGAGTGCTACAAAGTAATGGTTGAAACACAGCACCCCTAGGCGGAGTGCACAAAAAGTGACTGGGGGAATCACTAGCACCACTAGGGAAGTACTTACAAAGGGGACGGGTTTAATCCAGCACCACTAGGGGAGATCAAGGGATGGTGGAAACACAGCACCACTAGCCGGGGGCTAAGAAGTAACTGGTGGAACAAGCACCCAGGGGAATGCTGCAAGAATGACTGGGGAACACCACCACTAGGCTGATGCTCAAGAGTGACGGGCTGAATCACTACACCCAGGCCGAGAGCTACAAGACTTTTGGGAAACACGCCCCAATTTCCGGATGCACAAGAGGACTGGTGGAATCACACACAATTACCCGGACGCAAAAAGAGTGACTGGGGGAACCTGCCCCATGGGCGGGTGCTAGAAGAGTGAGGGTTGAATCACACACCAAAGCGGCTGCTAAAAGAGTGACTGGGGAATCACTTGCACCCCAAGGGGGGAGTGCTACATGAGTGACTGGTGGAATCATTAGCACCACAGGCGGATTCTAAAAGAGTGACTGGTTAAATTCACTACCCCAAAAAGGGGACGCTACAAGAGGATTTGGGGGAAATACTTGCCCACTGGGGGGAGTGCTACATGATGAAGGTGGAATCATTCCCCACTAGCGGAGTGCTACAAGAGTGACGGTTGAATCACTACACCAATAGGTGGACTTTTTAAAAAGAGTGACTGGGGGAATCACTTGACCCTGGGGCGAGGTGCTGAAAGTGAGGGTTTGAATCACTAGCACCAATAAGCGGACTGCACAAGAGTGACGGGTGGAACACGCACCACGGGCGATGCTACATGATGATGGGGAATATTAGCACCACTAGGCGGATGCTCATGATGACTGGGGAACCATTAGCACCACTGGGCGGAGTGCTCATGATGCTGGGGGAACCCATTGCCCACTAGTGGAGTGCTACGAGTGACGGGGGTGGAACCATTAGCAACACTAGGCGGAGTGTACTGATGACTGGTGGAACCATTAGCACCACTAGGGGAGTCTACTGAGTGAGGGTGGAACCAAAAGCACCACGGGGCGGAGTGCTACAGATGACGGGTGGAACCTTTGCCCACTGGGTGGAGTGCTAATGATGACTGGGGGGAACCATTAGCAACACAGGCGGAGTGCTACATGATGAGGTGGAACCATTAGCACCACGGGGCGGAGGCTACAATTACTGGGGAATCACAGCACCACTAGGCGGAGTTTTACATGAGTGACGGTGGAACCTTAGCACCACAGGCAGAGTGCACATGAGTGCGGGGGAACCTTTAGCACCACTAGGGGGGAGTCTACAGAGGCTGGTGGAACCATTACCCCAAGGGCGGAGTGCTACAAGAGGACTGGGGGAAATCCTAGCCCACTAGGCGGATTTTACATGATGACTGGGAAAACCATTAGCACCACTAGGCAGAGTGCTACATGAGTGACTGGGGAAACCCATTACCACTGGGGGGGGAGTGCTACATGAGTGAAGGGGGAAATCATTAGCACCACTGGCGGAGTGCTACATGAGTGATGGGGGAAAACCATTGCACCAAGCGGGTGCTCAGAGTGACTGGGGAACCATTATCCCACTAGGGGGAGTGCACATGGTGAGGGGGTGGAACCATTAGAAACCACGGCGGAGTGTACAGAGTGACTGGGAATCTTTGCACCACTAGGGGAGTGCTACAAGATGACTGGTGGAATCATTAGCACCATGGGCGGGTCACATGAGTGACTGGTGGAATCATTGCCCCACTAGGCGGAGTCTACATGAGTGACTGGTGGAATCATTAGCACCCACGGATGCTACAAGAGTGACTGGTGGAACCCATTAGCACCATAGGGGGAGTGCTACTAGGATGGTGGAATCATTAGCCCATGGGCGGAGTGTACAAAGTGCTGGTAAAAAACCATTAGCCCCACTAGGCGGAGTGCTACATGAGGACTGGGGGAAACCATTACACCACTAGGGGAGTGCTAATGAGTGACTGGGGGGAATCATTAGCACCACTAGGGGGAGGCACATGAGTACGGGGTGGAACCTTACCCCATGCGGAGTGCACATGATGACGGTGGCCCTTATCACCCAGGGGGGGAGTGCTACATAAATGACTGGGGGGGAACCATTAGCACCAAGGGGGAGTGCACAGAGTACGGGTGGAATCATTACACCACTGGGCGGGTGCAAAAGAGTGAGGGTGAAACCTTTACACCCTAGGCGGAGTGCTACAGGTGATGGTGAATCATTAGCCCCACTAACGGGGTGCTACAAGAGTGACGGGGAAAACCATTAGCCCCACTAGGCGGAGTGCTAAGAGTGCGGTGGAACCATTACACCCAGGCGGATGTACATGAGGACGGGTGGAACCATTCCCCCACTAGGCGGAGTGCTACTGAGTGACGGTGGAATCATTAGCACCACGGGCGGAGTCTACATGGTGACTGGGGGAAACCATTAGCACCATAGGGGGGAGTGCTAGATGATACTGGGAACCATTGACCACTAGGGCGGAGTGAATGATGACTGGGGGGAACCATGCACCACAGGCGGAGTGCACATGAGTCGGGGAACATTAGCCCCACAGGGGGAGTGCAACAGAGTGATGGTGAACTTAGCCCCACTGGGCGGAGTGCTACATGAGTGCGGGTGGAATCATTAGCCCACTAGGCGGAGTGCACAAGTGACGGGGGAACCATTAGACCACTAGCGGAGTGTACTAGTGACGGGTGGAACCTTTAGCACCATGGCGGAGTGCTCATGAGTGACGGGTGGAACCATTACACCATGGGCGGAGGCTACATATGTGGGGAAAACCCATTAACCACTGGGCGGAGGCTACTGATTGACTGGTGGAACCTTAGCACCACTAGGGGAGTGCTACAGAGTGACTGGTGGACCTTTAGCACCATAGGGGGGAGGCAGATATGCTGGTGGAACCATTAGCACCACTAGGGAGTGCTACATGGGGCCGGGGAAACCTTACACCACTAGGCGGAGTGCTACAGATGAGGGTGGAACCATTAGCCCCACAGGCGGAGTGCTACATGAGTGACGGGGGAAAACCATTGCACCACTAGGCGGAGTGCTACATGAGTGACTGGTGGAACCATTAGCACCACTAGGCGGAGTGCTACATGAGTGACTGGTGGAACCATTAGCACCACTAGGCGGAGTGCTACATGAGTGACTGGTGGAACCATTAGCACCACTAGGCGGAGTGCTACATGAGTGACTGGTGGAACCATTAGCACCACTAGGCGGAGTGCTACATGAGTGACTGGTGGAACCATTAGCACCACTAGGCGGAGTGCTACATGAGTGACTGGTGGAACCATTAGCACCACGGGCGGATTTTACTGAGTGACTGGGGGACCTTAGCACCCTAGGGGAGTCTAGATGAGTGATGGGGGGAACCTTTAGCACCCTGGGGCGGAGGCTCATGAGGATGGTGGAACCCATTACCCCCCTAGGGAGTGAAAAGAGAGTACTGGGGGAACCCTTAGCACCATGGGGGAGTGCTACAAGTGACTGGGGGAAACCCAATAGCACACTAGGCGGATGCTAGATGGTGATGGTGAACCTTGCACCACTGGCGGAGTGCTAGATGAGTGACTGGTGGAACCATTAGCACCACTAGGCGGAGTGCTACATGAGTGACTGGTGGAACCATTAGCACCACTAGGCGGAGTGCTACATGAGTGACTGGTGGAACCATTAGCACCACTAGGCGGAGTGCTAGATGAGTGTGGGGGAACCCTTTTAGCCCCCATAGGCGGAGTGCTACATGAGTGACTGGGGGGAATCTTAACCACAAAGCGGATGCTCATGATGACTGGTGGAATCATTACACCACTAACGGAGGCACATGAGGACTGGGGGAACCTTGCACCCTGGGCGGAGGCTACATGAGTGACTGGTGGAACCATTGCACCAAAGGGGAGTGCTACATGAGTGACGGGGAACCTTGCCCCACTAGGGGGAGTGCTCATGGGGTGACTGTTGGAACCATTGCACCCTAGGGGGGAGGCTACAGGGTGATGGGGGAATCTTAGCACCACGGGGGAGTGCTACATGAGTGACGGTGAACCTTTAGCACCACTAGGGGGAGTGTACATGAGTGACTGGTGGATCTTAGCCCCACTAGGCGGAGTGCTACATGGTGACGGGGAATCATTAGCACCACTGGCGGAGTGCTACAGAGGACTGGGGGAACATTAGCACCACAGGGGGGAGTGCACATGAGTGACGGTGGAATCATTATCAGCTAGGCGGAGTGCTACATGGTGATGGTGGAACCTTTAGCACCACTAGGGGGAGTGCTACAGGTGAGGGTGGAACCATTAGCACCACTAGGCGGAGTGAAAATGAGTGCTGGTGGAACCATTGCACCACTGGGCGGGGGCTACATGAGGACCTGGTGAACCATTGCCCCACTAGGGGGGGCTACATGAGTGATGGGGGAACCCATTAGCACCATAGGGGGAGTGCTACTGAGTGATTGGTGGAACCATTAACCACTAGGCGGGGCTACATGAGGACTGGGGAACATTAGCACCACTACGGAGGTACATGATGACTGGGGGAACCCATTAGCACCACGGGCGGAGTGCTCATAGTGACTGGTGGAACCATTAGCACCATAGCGGAGGCTACATAGTGACGGTAAAAACATTAGCACCACTAGGCATGTACATGAGTGACTGGTGGAACCATTAGCCCCACAGGGGGAGTTAATGGTGACTGGTGGAATCATTAGCCCTTAAGCAGTGCTACATAGTGACGGTGGAATCTTTTAGCACCACTAGGGGGAGTGCAACTGGTGACGTGGAATCATTGACACCACAGGCGAGGCTCATGAGTGATGGTGGAATCATTTCATATAGGCGGAGTGCTACATGAGTGACGGGGGAAACCATTAGCACCCCCAGGGGGAGTGTTTACTGAGTGTGGGGGAACCATTAGCACCACTAGGCGGAGTGCTCATGATGACGGGTGGAACCATTGCCCACTAGGGGAGTGCACATGAGTGACTGGGGGAAAACCAAGACCACTAGGCGGAGTGCTACATGAGGACGGGTGGAACCATTAGCACCACTAGGGGGGAGTGTTTACATGGTGATTGGGGAACCATTAGCACCATAGGGAGTGTACATATGATGGGGAATCATTAGCCCCACTAGGGGGAGTGCTAAGAGTGAGGGTAAAACCCTTTACCCACTGGCGGATGCTACATGAGGACTGGGGGAAAAATTTGCCCACTAGGCGGGTGCTACAAGTGACTGGTGGAATATTACCCCACTAGGGGGAGGACTGAGTGATGGGGAACCATTAACCACTAGGCGGAGTGCTCATATGACTGGTGGAACATTAGCACCATTAAGCGGAGTGCTACTGAGTGACTGGGGGGAATCTTTAGCACCCAGGGGGAGTGCTACATGATGACTGGGGAACCATTAGCACCACTAGGCGGAGTGCTACGAGTGACTGGTGAATCATTAGCCCCACAGGGGGATGCACAAGAGTGATGGGGGAAATCATTAGCCCCACAAGGCGGAGGCTACATGATGATGGGGGACCATTATCACCCAGGGGGAGTGCTACTGAGTGACGGGGTGGAACCATTACACCACTAGGCGGAGTGCTAATGATGATGGGGAATCTTTAGCCCCTTTAAACGGATGCTACATGGTAACTGGGGGAAACCTTAGCCCCACTGGGCGGAGTGCTACATGAGTGCTGGGGGAACCATTAGCCCCACAAAGGCGGAGTGCTACAGAGTGACGGTGGAACCATTAGCCCCACCTAGGCGGAGTGACATGAGTGATGGTGGAATCATTAGCACCACTAGGCGGAGGCACATAGTGATGGGGGAAACCCATTAACACCACTAGGCGGAATGCTACATGAGTGACGGGTTTGAACATTAGCACCACTAGGCGGAGTGCACATGAGGACGGGTGGAACCATTAGCCCACTGGGGGAGTGCTACATGAGGACGGGTGGAACCATTAGCACCACTAGGGGATGCTAAGATGACGGTGGAACTTAGCCCACTAGGCGGAGTGCTACATGAGTGACTGGGGGAACCCTTTAACACCATAGGCGGAGTGCTAATGAGTGTGTGGAATCATTAGCCCCTTTAAAGCGGGTGCACATGGTACTGGGGGAAACCATTGCACCAAGGGGGAGTCTACAAAGTGACTGGTGGAACCATTAGCACCACTGGGCGGAGTGTACATGATACGGTGGAACATTACCCCTGGGCGGATGCTACATAGTGACGGGGGAAACCCTTTAGACCACTAGGCGGATGCTACATGAGTATGGTGGAATTTTGCACCACTAAGGGGAGTGCTACATAGTGACTGGTGGAATCTTAGCACCACTAGCGGAGTGACTGAGTGCTGGGGGGAATCATTAGCACACTGGGCGGAGTGCTACATAGTAAATGGGGAAACCATTAGCACATGCGGAGTGCTACATGAGTGACGGGGGAACCATTACACCACTGGCGGAGTGCTACATGATACTGGTGGAATCATTAGCACCACTGGGGCCGGAGTGTACTGAGTGACTGGTGGAATCATTAGACCATTAAGCGGAGTGTAATGATGATTTGGGGAATCATTAGCCCATAGGCGGATTGCTACTGATGACTGGGGGAAATCTTTTAGCCCCATTAAGCGGAGTGCAACATGAGTGACTGGGGGGAATCTTAGCACCACAAAGGCGGAGTGCTACTGAGTGACGGGTGGAATCATTAGCCCCAAAAGGGGGAGGCAACAGAGTGACTGGTGGAACCATTGCACCATACGGAGTGCTACATGAGTGATGGTGGAAATCTTAGCCCATAGGGGGAGGCTACATGGTGACGGGTTTGGAAATCATTACACCACTAGGCGGAGTGACAAAGTAAAGGTGGAATCTTTAGCCCACTAGGGGATTACATGATGACGGTGGAATCATTAGCACCACTGGGCGGAGTGCTACATGATGATGGGGAATCATTAGCACCACTGGGCGGAGGCTACATGAGGACTGGTGGAACATTACACACTGGGCGGAGTGCTACAGGGTTTGACTGGTGGAACCATTACCCCCCAAGGCGGGGTTTTCATGAGTGACTGGTGGAACCCTTTACACCACTAGGGGGTGCTAATGAGTGACTGGTGGAATCATTAGCACCATAGGGGGGAGTGCTCATGATGATGGTGGAATCATTCACCATGGGCGGAGTGTTACATGAGTGACGGGGGAACCCATTAGCACCATAGGGGGAGTGCTACTGAGTGACGGGTGGAACCATTACCCCACTGGCAGTGTTACATGAGTGACTGGGGAACCCCTTAGACCCCTAGGGGGAGTGCTACATGAGTGAGGGGGAATCATTAGCGCCACAGGCGGATTGCACATAGTGACTGGGGGAAACCTTTACCCCACAGGCGATGCTACGGAGTACTGGGGAATCTTTTAGCACCACTAGGGGGGCTACAGTGACTGGGGGAAAACCATTGCACCACTAGGGGGATGCACAGAGTGACTGGGGAACCACTACATACTAGGCGATGCTACAGAGTGACTGGTGGAACCATTAGAAAAACCACTAGGGGGAGGGGCACAAGAGATGGTGGTCCCTGATTGATAAAAAAAAAAAAAGTTTAGGAAAATAAACCCTTTAAAAATATTCAAACGCACACACCAGTGAAGTGGTCCCCACAACAACCGTGATAGTGGACCATAAACACTTCGTGCAGTGGTCACCATCAAAAATCAGTGACGTGGTCACCATCAACACACCAGTGACAGGGGTCCCCATAAACACCCCCATGACAGTGGCACCATTAACACATCAATGATATGGTCCCCATCAACACACCAGTGCAGGGCACCATCAACACATCAGGACAGTGGCCCACCATCAACACCCAGTGACAGGGGTCACCATCAACACTCAGTGACGTGGTCACCATCAAACACCAGTGACAATGGTCACCATAAACACCCAGTGACATGGCCACCATTAACACATCAGGACAGTGGTCACCATTAACCACGTGCAGTGGCACCATCAACACACCAGTGACAGGGGTTCCCAATCAACACCCCAGTACAGGGTCCCCATCAACACCCCAGTAAGGGTCACCATCAACCACCATGACGGGGTCACCATAAACACACCATGCATGGTCCCCACAACACACCAGGGACATGGTCACCATAAAACACACCAGTGACAATGGTCACCATCAACACACCATCAGTGGTCACCATCAACACACCGTGACAGTGGTCCCCATCAACACCCCCAGTGACTTTTGGCCCACCATCAACACCAGTGCAGTGGTCCCCATCAAAAACACCAGTGATAGGGGGTCCCCAAATCAACACCCCAAAGTGACATGGTCACCTTTAACACATCAGTGTTTATTTGGTCACCATAAAACACACCAGTGCAGTGGTCACCATCAAAAACCCCCAGTGACAGTGGTCCCCATCAACACACCGGGAAAACAGGGGCCCACCATCAACACCCCAGGGGACGGGTGGTCCCCTTTAAAACTCAGTGATAGGGGTTCACCATAAAACACACCAGTGACAGGGTCCCCCAAATTAACACATCAGTGATAGGGTCCCCCATAAACCCACCCAGTAAATATGGTAAACCATTAACACTCAGTGTTTAGGGGCACCATAAAACACCAGTGACAGGGTCACCTTTAACACACCCCTGATGGTGGTCACCTCAACACACCAGTACAGTGGTACCTTAAACATCAGGGGAAGGGGGTTCCCATCAACACACCAGTGACAGTGGTCACCATTAACACATCAGTGATAGTGGTCACCATCAACACACCAGTGACAGTGGTCACCATTAACACATCGGTGATAGTTGTCACCATTAACACATCAGTGATAGTGGTCACCATCAACACATCAGTGATAGTGGTCACCATTAACACATCAGTGATAGTGGTCACCATAAACACATCAGTGACAGTGGTCACCATTAACACATCAGTGACAGTGGTGACCATCAACACATCAGTGACAGTGGTCACCAATAACACATCAGTGATAGTGGTCACCATCAACACATCAGTGACACTCACTGGTCACCATCAACACCTGAGGGAGACTTGCCATCCTACACACCTCACGTAAGTAGCCAGGTATCTACTCAGGGAGCTACATACATGCTTTGCAGTGGGGCCAGAAACTGCCTCACTCTGGGTTCGGTTAAGTGATAAACTCCTAAGGGTCCTACAGCTAACCTTGGGAATAGTAGATTAACAAGTTTGATTCAAGGAAGTGGATAGCAACAATTACCTGGACCTCGAGCCCTCTACCGGCCTTATGGTACCTCGCCTTGAAGTGAGAGGGCACAGAAGCAATGCGTACACTGCTGTCTAACATCCACAAGTCAGTGGAAACTGCAGTTGTCTGAATAACGGAAGACAGAGAATGTAGTCCAAATATTTGACTAAGTATACAGACGGAAATTAAGCTTGTAAATAAGTTAAGTTTATTTAGGTAGAGTAATACATAAGTACAATTATCATACACACTAACATATGTGTAAATTATCCAAGATAACCCAAAAAGTCAAAGTGACTCATTTCCATAGGAGTCTTTGAACTAGTGGTCAGTATGCAGGGCAGTACAGGGATGCCAATTGTAAGAAGAGTGATCAAGGCAGTACAGGGATGCCAGTTGTAAGGAGAGTGATCAAGGCAGTACATGGGTGCCAATTGTAAGGAGAGTGATCAAGTAAGTGGATAGAAGCAGATTCATAAACAAAAAGCAGCAAGGAGTGAGATATTCAATATCTTGTCTCACAGACC
Source organism: Cherax quadricarinatus (assembly GCF_026875155.1). Taxonomy (NCBI): domain Eukaryota; kingdom Metazoa; phylum Arthropoda; class Malacostraca; order Decapoda; family Parastacidae; genus Cherax; species Cherax quadricarinatus. The sequence goes on from NC_069404.1 coordinate 103,880,495, forward strand.
TGCTGGAGCTACACGACAGTCAAACCAGTACAGTGAGGAAGAGATGGATGGTTGTTCTGGATATTCTTGGGTTACACGGGGCGTGGGAGTGCATAAGTGTCGTCAAGAGACAAATGTAGACAACAGGAGACCCACGGTCCATATCAAGGCTATCTTCTGAGGACTGACTATAGTCCAGCTACCTACGATACTGACTACGTACTTGAGATTGAGAAATTATATCAGGAGGCTCTGTGAAACGTGACGAATAAGGCCATCTTTCATATTAAAGGAGAATATCTGGGCTGGGAAGAATAGGGCCAATGACCACATAAGCGAATTCCATTCAGGTCATCGTATAATAAAATGCGGTTACGCAACGAATTCGAACATAGAATGTGCGACATGGCGGTTGAAATAGCGATTACCGCCACTAGACACGAAAGAGACTCTCTCGATATCTCGCTACGCAAAAGTTCCTCATCCACATTTTCAAAAGCATCATTTCTCAAAACGGGTTTAAGAAACCTGGTGTGAGAGTTGGGGCTGAAGCCAGAGCCAGTGAACGAACGCCAGCAGCTAAGCTCGCCAAGGCAGGTCATTGACTTTGCGTTTTGGCGCGCACTCTTGTAAACACGCTAAAAACTACAGCAAGAACAATGCTTCGTTAATCTGGGGAGAACAAAGTTATTGCTCTTGTTTTAGCAATGCAGACGCCGGGTTATAGCGAATTTAGATTGCAACAATTGGGAATTAAGTAACGGTGAATTCTGTGAGCTTGAGAGAGCTGCAACACCCCAGCAACAACGTGCCAAAACGAACGCTCTAGTGAGTCTGTGGTTACACATATGGCAAACCACAGAAGAAACAATTTCTGTAATATGGCCGTGAAACATTATTTTTTTTCCATTTTTTAAGTAAACAATACAGATTCAAACTCATTTCTGTATTATTCCTTCATTCACATTAATTTTTCCTTCGCTATTGCTTCATTCGTGCTTATTTTCGGATATATTATACACTTGATACAATCACTAGCTTTTGTTTGATTTGAAAATTCCCTGACTAATGTTTTAATTTCTAAAATATGTTTTTGTCGTTTTTGTTTTTGTGTTGCCGAATATATCGCCTCAGGTGAATGAAACTCAACGTAAGGAACTACACAATATGTTAAACATAAGCAAGTGTAAACCAGTAATAAAGGGGGAAATAAACATGACACTTGACTGTTGGGTAATTATACAAGATGAACATTAAAATGGTATAAAATACCGACAGATTGTTAGGTAAGACACATATGCAACAGTTAGGTATCTTTATTTTGAAACGTACTCGACTGAAGAAGCCTACTGTGTAGGCGAAACGTTTCAAAATAAAGATACCTAACTGTTGCATATGTGTCTTACCTAACAATTATACAAGATCATGGAACAAGTGGTAATGAGAACCATGAAAATAAGATTAACATGTGATGGGGAACGGCGGAGGCCCATCGGACACCATTAAATTTAGCATGTGCTATATTTTAATGGTGTCATGGAGGCAGTAACACATACAGTGTAAATGATGAATGAGACACATGTGCAACATTTGGGTATCTTTATTGAGGAAACGTTTCGCCACACAGTGACTTCATCAGTCCATACAAAAGAGAATGGTGAAGAAAAGGAGGAGTTTGAGGTAATCAATCCCTCAGCCTTGAGTCGATGTAAGACTGATGGACTGATTACATCGACTCAAGGCTGAGGGACTGATTACCTCAAACTCCTGTTCTTCACTATTCTCCTCTGTATGGACTGATGAAGCCACTGTATGGCGAAACGTTTCCTCAGTAAAGATACCCAAATGTTGTACATGTGTCTAATTTATCAATTTGTGTTCTCGACTTCCTTTTGAATAGGAATCCGTTATAAGTAGATTCCAATCTGAGTAACATCGCCGTTGGTGTTCCAGGTCAGAAAACTGTAAATGAAAACAGTGAAAGAAATGAGTTGTAAAATACTTCAGCTAGCAGTTCGGACCCCTCAAGGGGGGTTCCTTGACGCTGGTGAGAGGCTCTTGATCTAGGGAATTGGATCTGTGCACCAGTTCCCTGAATTGAGCCTGAATACCTTCCATCCCCCCTTTACGCGCTGTATAATCCTACGGGTTTAGCGCTCCCCGTGATTATAATAATAGAGGTTCGGAAGAATATTGTGGACTGGTACGTTTAAGGAAAAAGAATGTACTGTCACAATGATCACAAAGGTTTCTGCTAAAGTCAATGTTTAACCCATTAGTGTGGACACAGTTTTTCTTTGTACGGCTTAAATCAATAGATTTAAGTGTGCGAACACCTTTCATCTTTGAGTCATGGGGACTTCGAGAGGCCAAGCAACCAACCAGCACCTGCTGCAGGCAGAGGCGCTGACACAACTCTGCCATCCCAGAGAACAATAAAGTATGTCCTTGATGATGATTACTATTCCAACGATTGCCATGGCCACATGATGCTACATCTGACTCTACAAATTGTACGATAATTATTTTACTACAACGTATAAATATTCCAGAATTACATTTTTATGGTTATAGGGCCGACCTATCCGTATCTCCAAGTACACTCTGTAGGGAAATAGGGGAGGGGAATGCATAACAAAATGAAGACCGATAACTTCTTGGCCAAGAGTACTCGTACGAACAGAAGTTCTGTATCATATTCGATGAGAAGTTGGAAGCAAGTGGATGCAAGACTGTTCATGCAGTAAGTGATACCGAATTACGGTAAAATCAGTTTATACCTGTGCCACAACAAAGACTCAGTAAAGATAAAACATTCATTGGCTGCAGAATGTTTTGTGTCCAGAGACATGCAACTTTCTTCCAGTTATGACTGTGGCTTCAACACAACGTCACGTCTGTTTGGCATTAGGACAAAGATTACCTTGATGAAGCTGGAGAGTAATAGTCATTTGAAGAAGGCAGAAATATTTAGGTTAGTAACAACTACAGATGAAGTCATCTATGCTGGAGAAGAGGTACCTGAAACCAGAAGACTGTGTATGGATATTGGTCAACGGTCGGTTTGAGAATCACAAGCAAGAAACTTACCACTGCTTCAGAAGCTATACTGAAAGTGATCAGATGTAAGTGAAGGAGGAGGAGGAGGAGCAAGTGGAAAACGATGCAGGTGTACAAGAAAA
>NC_069404.1:103888655-103938655 GCF_026875155.1 Cherax quadricarinatus
AAACCATTTGTCTCCACCCACTCCAATCTAACATGCTCACGCATGCTTGCTGGAAGTTCAAGCTCCTCGTACACTAAACCTTCTTTACCCTCTCCCTCAAACCCTTCGTAGGCTGACCCCTACACCGCCTTCCTTCCACTGCCGATATATATGCTCTCCAAGTCATTCTATTTTGTTTCAACCTCTCTAACCCCTCCTCAGCAACCCCTCCTCAGATCTCTGGATAATACTTTTAGTAACCCCACACCTCCTCCTAATTTGTAAACTATGGATTCTCAGCATTATATTCACACCACACAATGCCCTCGGACACAACATCTCCACTGCCTACACCACCCATGCTTCACACCCATATAAGAGTGTTAGTATATCTATGGTCTCATACATTTCCCTCTCTGCTTACATGGATAATGTTCTTTGTCTCTGCAGACTTCTCAGTGCACCATTCACCATTTTCCCCTCATCATTTCTATGAGTCACATCATCTTTCACAGATCCATCTGCTGACACGTCCATTCCCAAATATCTGAATACATTCATCTCCTCCATACTCTCTCCCTCTAACCTGATATCCAATCTTTCGTTATCTAACTTTTTTGTTATCTTTGTCACCTTACTCTTTCCTATATTCACTTTTAATTTCCTTCTTTTACACACCTTACGAAACTCGTCCGCCAACCTCCGCAACTTTTCTTCAGAATCTCCCAAAAAACACAGTGTCATCAGCGAAGAGCAACTGTGACAACTCTCAATTTGTGTTAAATTCTTTATCTTTTAACCCCAAACCTCTTACCAACACCCGAGCATTCACTTCTCTTACAACCCCATCTATAAATACGTATATTGAACAATCATGGTGACATGATTGTTCAATTGTGACATCCTTGTCTAAGGTCTACATTTACTGGGATATAATCTCCCTCTCTCCTACACACTCTAACCTGAACTTCAATATCCTCATAAAAACTCTTCACTGCTTTTAGTAACCTACCTCGTGTTCCATACATTTGCAACATTTGCCACATTGCTCCCCCTATCCACCTATCATACGCCTTTTCCAAATCCATAAATGCCATATAAACCTTTTCACCCTTATTTAAATACTGTTCACTTATGTTTCACTGTAAACACTTGGTCTACACACTCCCTACCCTTCTTAAAGCCTCCTTGTTCATCTGCTATCCATATACTTTACCAGGTATGCTGAACAAGTTTATTACCCTACAATTTTTATATTTCCCCTTTGCCTTTACACAAAGGAACTATGCATGCTCTCTGCCAATCCTTAGGAAACTTACCCTTTTCCATACACTTACTGACTAAAAGAACTAACCATTCCAAAACTATATCCCTACCTGCTTTTAACATTTCTGTCTTTATCCCATCATTCCCAGCTGTTTAATCCCATTTCATTCTACCCACTGCCTCACGCATTTCCCCCACACTCACAACTGGCTCCTCCTCGCTCCTAAAAGAGTTATTCATCCAAGCCCAGCACACGAAATCATAGCTTCTCTATCCTCATCAACTTTAAACAATTCCTTAAAATATTCCCTCCATCTTTCCAATACCTCTGACTCTCCATCTAACAACCCTCCTTTCCTATTTTTAGATGTCAAATCCATTTGTTCCCTAGGCTTTCTCAACTTATTAATCTCTCTTCAAAAGTTATAATTATTTTCAAAAAATTTGTTGATAACATCTCACCCACTCTCTCATTTGCTCTCTTTTTACATTCCTTCACCACTCTCTTAACCTCTCTTTTTTTCTTCATATATTCCTCCCTCTTTGTATCACTTCTATTTTGTAAAAACCTCTTATATGCTAACTTTTTCTCTCTTACTACTCTCTTTACATCACTCCACCAATCGCTCTTCTTCCCTCCTGCACCCACTTTCCTGTAACCACAAACTTCTGCTGAACACTCTAACACTATATTCTTAAGCTTACCCCATACAGCTTCAACATCATTGCTTATACTCTCGCTAGCCCATCTGTCCTCCAACAGTTGTTTGTATCTTATCCTAACTGTCTCCTCCTTTAGTTTATAAACCTTCACTTCTCTCTTACTTTCTGCTTCTATTTTCCTTGTATCTATCTACATTTTACTCTCACTGTACCTACAACTAAAAAGTAATCTGATATATCTGTGGCGCCTCTATAAACATGTATATCCTGGAGTCTACCCAACAGTCTTTTATCTACCAATACGTAGTCTAACAAACTACTGTCATTATGACCTATATCATATCTTGTATTCTTATTTACCTTTTTATTCTTAAAATATGTATTACTGATATAAAGCTCAAAGGCTCCCCATTACCATTTACACCTGGTACCCATAACTTACTTACCATTTAGGTCCCTTAACTTACCTACCATTTAAGTCCCTTAACTTACCTACCATTTAGGTCCCTTAACTTACTTACCATTTACGTCCCTTAATTTACCTACCATTTAGGTCCCTTAACTTACCTAGCATTTAGGTCCCTTAGCATACCTACCATTTAGGTCCCTTAACTTGCCTAGCATTTAGGTCCCTTAACTTGCCTAGCATTTAGGTCCCTTAACTTGCCTAGCATTTAGGACCTCTACCACAATTACTCTCAGTTGATTCAAAAGTTCCTGCACACTCGCTTAACATCTCCCAAAATCTCTTTCTCTCTCCTCTACACTCCTCGCATCTGGCCATTATTTTAATCCACATAATCCTTGAATTTATACATTTACATTCCCTCTTCTCCTTCCACAACTGATCCTTCAACATTATTGCTACCCCTTCCTTAATTCTGACTCTCTCACATACTCTTGACTTAGTGCCATTTATTTCTCCCCACTGAAACTCCCCTACCCCCTTCAGTTTTGTTTTGCTTAGAGCCAGGACATCCAACTTCTTTCCATTCATAACGTTGACAATAATCTCTTTCTTATCATCCGCACTACATCCACGCACATCTACACATCCCAATTCTATATAGTTTTTCTTCTTCTCCTTTTAGTAGTTTGTGCAAGAGAAGGGGTTACTAGCCCATTGCTCCCGGCATTTTAGTCGCCTCATGCGACACATATGGCTTACGGAGGAAAGATTCTTTTCCACTTCCACATGGAGATAAGAGGAAGTAAAGGATAACTATTAAGAAAAAAGAAGAAAAAAACAGAAACTCGCTGGTGTGTATATATATGCGTGTACATGCCTGTGTAGTGTGACCACAAGGTAAATATTAGGAGCAAGACGTATCTGTTATTACACTAGCAATCCTACCATCATAGAAAATTAAAAGCTTCCGTTTTACACTCGGCAGGACGGTAGTACGTCCCTGGGTGGTTGCTGTCTACCAACCTACTACATCTCTCTCTCTCTCTCTCTCTCTTTCTCTCTGTATATATATATATATATATATATATATATATTATATATATATATATATATATATATATATATATATATATATATATATATATATATATATATATATATATGCAAAACAACCACTGTGAAAGAGTAGTGAAGTTCCAAGCGCTTTCGTGACTACTCACATTGTCAAGGAACTATGAAAGTAATACATCAAAGGAAGGCAATAAAAGGGCTTAGACCACACCTCACAGTCAACTCCCACAACAAAGAAACACCTGACGCGGGACAATACTGGACTCATAAGAAAAGAGGAACACTGCAGTAGGTCCGCTGGTCCAACTAGAGAGGTCCTCACGACAACCCACCAACAAATCATTCTACCCAAGAAATAAGGTTTATTATTTGTCCAATGTATTATTAAACTCTAACCAAATTTAATTAATTATAAATTAATCTAATTTATACAAACCTAAGGAAATATTCATATTATTTTCAAAACTGCTTTTTATGAAACAAGATTCAGATAGTTCCTGACTATGGAACTGAACTTCTCCAGGCCGAGGGACTGACAACCTCAAATTCTACGACTTTAAGGGTGATGGACTGATTACATCGTCTTCACATCTCTACTGTTCCTGCCTACTTTCTGTATTCGACTGAAGAAGCCTACTGTGTAGGCGAAACGTTTCGGAATAAAGTTGTCTAACTGTTGCATATGTGTCTTACCTAACAACCTGTCGGTATTGTATACCATTTTGATGTTCATCAAGATTCAATTATATTCCTGTCGACCATGGACTTGCTTGATACAACTTTCTCAATTTTTTGAAAATCAATTGGATGGTTAAAATCTCTCACATGAATAAATAGAGCATTGGAATCTTGTCCAGTTCTAATGCTATATTTATATTGTTTTAATCTTAGTTCGAGATTTTTACCAGTTTGACCGTAATAAACTTTATCGCAAATTTTACAAGGAATCTTATAGACACATCCATCAGCATTTTGGGGGGAATTCTTTATCAAAAGTTTTTTTTACTGTATCAAGATTTTTAAATACAACTTTAATATTAAAAGTCTTAAGAAGAGAAGGCATATCAACCAAGTTTTCATGGTAAGGGAGAACCAACATATTTTTAGTTGAAAAAGGTTGGTTGTCCCTTTTTGGGTTGTAAAAAGTATTTCTAGCAATTTTAAATGATTTATCAATTATATTTTTCGGGTATTTCAGATCAATGGCTATTTCATAAATTTTGGATATTTCCTCATCTATGAACTCTGGACCACAAATTCGTAAAGCTCTCAAAAACATTGATGAGAAAACAGACAGTTTAACTTTATCTTGATGGGAAGAATAATAGTGTACATAGGAACAGTTATTTGTAGGTTTTCTGTAAATTTTAAATTTGAATTCATTATTACTCTTAATAATTAAAACCTGACGAAGGCAGAGTCATCGTGAGGTTTCGGACGCGGCAGTCTCTCACTCAGCTGACTGATGCTTCCTAAACTTGAAAAATAAAAATCTTGATATTATTACATTCAGGAGGACGCGCTAAACCCACATGGGCAATAAAACGCCTAGGGAATCGATCGTTATCAGGTTTTATCCAAGAAAATGGATGGCAGTTCCAATTCCATGGATCAAGAGCCCTTGAGCAACATGTAGACACCTTCCCTACTGAAAGAATAAATTTATTGACTTATTGCTTGTGTGCGTCTGTTAAGAGAATATAACCCTAACTAAATCTACGTATGTTAAGCTAAGTGTGTGTGTGTGTGTGTGTGTGTGTGTGTGTGTGTGTGTGTGCTCACCTATTTGTGATTGCAGGGGTCGAGTCATAGATCCTGGCCCCGCCTCTTCACTGATTGCTACTGGGTCCTCTCTCTCCTTACCCCCGGCCGGGATTGAACCCGCGGTCATAGAGTCTCAAAACTCCAGACCGTCGCGTTAGCCACTAGACCAGCTAGCCACAATAAGATTCATCCAACTAGGTATATTTCTACACCATAGGAAAGTTAGCACAGGCACCTCTGTGACCACAAATGCAAGTTTTTACAGACGAATCTCCAGCTAGCGTGGCCATGAGCTTATCATACCTTGTCTTAAAACTATGTATGGTTCCCGCCTCCACTACGCCACTTTCTAGGTTATTCCACGGCTTGATAACTCTATGACTGAAGAAATACTTCCTAACATCCCTTTGACTCATCTGAGTCTTCAACTTCCAACTGTGACCTCTTGTTTCTGTGTCCCATCTCTGGAACATCCTTTGTCCACCTTGTCTATTCCGCGCAGTATTTTATATGTTGTTATTATGTCTCCCCTGACCCTCCTGTCCTCCAGTGTCGTCAGGCCAATTTCCCTCAACCTTTCTTCGTAGGACAATCCCCGTAGCTCTGGGACTAGTCTTGCTGCAGACCTTTGCACTTTCTCTAATTTCTTGACGTGCTTGACCAGGTGTGGATTAGAAACTGGTGCTGCATACTCCAGTATGGGCCTGACGTATATAGTACAGAGTCTTAAACGATTCCTTACTGAGGTATCGGAACGCTATCCTTAGGTTTGCCAGGCGCCCGTACGCTGCAGCAGTTATCTGATTGATGTGCGCCTCAGGAGATGTGCTCGGTGTTATACTCACGCCATTATCTTTTTCCTTGAGTGAGGTTTGCAGTCTTTGATTAGATTATACTGTGTCTGCGGTTTTCTTTGCCCTTCCCCTATCTTCATGACTTTGCATTTGGCAGAGTTAAATTCAAGGAGCCAGTTGCTATTCAGGTGTCCAGTCTGTCCAGGTCTCTTTGAAGTCCTACCTGATCCTCATCTGATTTAATTCTCCTCATTAACTTCACATCATCTGCGAACAGGGACACTTTTGAGTCTAACCCTTCCATCATGTCATTCACATATACCAGAAATAGCCCTGGTCCTAGGACCGACCCCTGTGGGACCCCACTCGTCACAGGTGCCCACTGTGATACCTCATCACGTACCATGACTCATTGTTGCCTCCTTGTCAGCTATTCTCTGATCCAATGCAGTGCCCTTCCTGTTATACGCGCCTGATCCTACAGCTTCTGTACCAATCTCCTGTGAGGAACTGTGTCGAAGGCCTTCTTGCAGTCCAAGAAGATGCAATCGACCCACCCTCCTCTTTCGTGTCTTACTTCTGTTACTTTATCATAAAACTCCAGAAGGTTTGTGACACAGGATTTGCCTTCCATAAATCTGTGCTGGTTGGCGTTTACACTCTTGTTCCGTTCCAGGTGCTCTACCACTCTCCTCTTGGTAATCTTTTCCATGACTTTGCATACTCAGTGACACTGGTCTATAGCTAGTTTAATGCCTCTTTTCTGTCTCCTTTTTTAAATATGGGTACTACATTTGCCGTCTTTCATACCTCAGGTAGTTGCCCAGTTTCAAGGGATGTGTTGAAGACTGTGGTTAGTGGTTAGTGTGTGTGTGTGTGTGTGTGTACTCACCTATTTGTGGTTGCAAGGGTGGATTCACAACTCCTGGCCCCGACTCTTTCCTTGTCTTACTAGGTCTACACTATCCGTGCTCCAAGCGATGTATGGATCCTGCCTCCACTACATCACACTCCAGACTGTTCCACTTTCTAACAACTGTGTGGCGGAAGAAATACTTCCTAACATCCCTGTGGCTGATCTGAGTCTTCAGCTTCCAGTTCTGACTGCTTGTTGCAGTGTCCCATCTCTGAAACTTCCTGGTCCCTATCCACCTTGTCAATTATTCTCACTATTTTATATGTCGTTATTATGTCTCCCGTATCCCTCCTGTTCTCCAGTGTCGTCAGGTCGATTTCAATTAACCTCTTCTCGTAGGACATATCCCTTAGTTTCGGAACTAGTCTTGTTGCAAACCTTTGCACTTTCTAATTTTTTGACGTGCTTGGCCAGATGTCGATTCCATACTGATGCTGCATACTCCAATATGGGCCTAACGTACACGGTGTACAGAGTCTTGAACGATTCCCTACCGATGTGTCGGAACACTATTCTTAGGTTTGCTAGTTGCCCATATGTTGCAGCAGTTATTTGATTGATGTGCTTCTCAGGAGATGAGCTCGGTATTATACTCACCTCAAGATCCTATTCCTTGGGTAAGGTTTGCAGTCTTCGGCCCCTAGACTGTACTCTGTCTGCGGCCTTCTTTGATCTTACCCAATCTTAATGACTTTGTATTTACTAGGGTTAAACTCCAGGAGCCAGTTGATGGACCAGTCTTGCAGCCTGTCCAAATCCCATTGAAGTCCTGATCTTCATCCGATTAAATTCTCGCATTAGCTTCATATCGTCTGTAAACAAGGACACTTCTGAATATATCCCTTCCGTCATGTCATTCACAGCACTTTCTCTAGGACTGACCCCTGTGGAACCCCGCCCGTCACAGGTGCCCACTCTGACACCTCGTCACGTACCATAACTCGTTGTTTCCTTCTTGTCAGGTATTCTCTGATCCATTCAAGTGCCTCTCCTGTTATTCCTGCCTGTTCCTCCACCTTTTGCACTAATCCCTTTTGTGGAACTGTGTTGAAAGCCTCTTTACAGCCCAAATAAAATGCAATCTACTCACCCCTCTCTCTCTCTTGTCTTACTTTTGTCACTTTGTCATACAACTCCAGTAGGTTTGTGACACAGGGTTTCCTTTCCCTGAAACCGTGCTGGTTGTTGTTTATAAGCTCATTCCTGTTTAGGTGCTCCACCACTCTTCTGATAATCTTCTCTATGACTTTTCATACTGTATATGTCAGTAACACTGGTCTGTAGTTTGACGTCGACTCTGCAGCTGCTGAGATGGTGGAGGACGGTCGACTCAGTTGCTGATGTGGAGGAGGAGGGGTCGATTCAGAGGGTGTTGACTTAGTGGAAGAGGAGAGAAAGGAGGCGTCACTTGCAAGTGAGTAATGCTGCCTGTCTGTCTTCATTCTTAAATATTGGGACTACATTTGCTATCTTCCACTCCTCAGGTAGTTGCTCTGTTTCAACGGATGTGTTGAAGATTGTTGTTAGTGATACACACACAACCTCTGTTTCCTCTCTCAGGACCCATGGAGAGATGTCCGGTCCCACTGCCTTTGAGGTATCTAGTTCACTTAGTTGTAGTGTACTGTGTCCAATTCTTGTTCGTGTACCCCACCACTCCGGCTCTCTGGAGTCTTTTCTGTCTCCACTGAAAATACTTCCTTAAATTCCATGTTGAGCTCTTCACATACTTTTTGGTCGTTTCTTGTGATCTTCCCTCCTTCTTGCCTCTGTCTGATTACCTGGTCCTTGACTGTTGTTTTTCCCCAGACGTGGCTGTACAACAGCTTTGGGTTAGATTTAGCTTTCGATGCTATGTCATTTCTATACTGCCGCTGGGCCTCCCTCCTTATCTGTGCATATTCCTTTCTGGCTCTTCGACTAAACTCCCTATTTTCCTGAGTCCTTTGTCTTCTATGCTCTTTTCATTCTCTAGCAAACTTAGTTTTGGCCTCTCTGCACCTTTGGGCGAACCAAAGGCTCATCTTGGTCTTCCCATTTTTTCTGTTGCCCTTGGGTACGAACCTCTCCTCTGCCTCCTTGCATTCTGTTGTAATGTATTCCATCATTTCGTTTAGTGATTTTCCCACCAGTTCTCTTTCCCACTGAACGTCATGCAGGAAAATTTTCATGCCTGTGTAGTCTCCTCTTTTGTAGTTTGACTTCTCCCATCTTACTCGTCCTGCTTTCCTCTCCACTTGTAACTCTACAATGTATTCAAAGCTCAGGACCACATGATCACTAGCTCCGAGGGGCCTTTCATATGTGATGTTCTCAAATATCTGCACTACTCAAGGTGAACATGAGGTCCAGTCTTGCTGGTTCATTCTCTCCTCTCACTCTCTGTGGTAGTGTCCATAACGTGTCGATGCATGAGGCTTTCCAGTACCACCTCCATCATCTTAGCCCTCAACGTTTCTGGTCCTCTATGTGGTTCCAGGTTTTCCCAGTAAATCTCATTGTAATTGAAATCACCCACAACTAGTAACTTTGTCCTGCCCATACGGGCCATTCTGGCCACCTCCAGCTAGTGTATCAACCATTGCCCTGTTGCTCTCATCATATTCTTGTCTTTGCCTCCTACTATTTTGTGGTGGATTGTGCATCACTGCTATCACTACTTTGGGACCCCCAGTCTGAAGTGTTTCCTTGCTTTTCCCCTCTGTCCACTCCTTCCAACTCCTCAAAACTCCACTAGTTTTTTATAAGCAGTGTAACACTTCCATACCCCTCTATCTTTCCTCAGGATCTGATATCCAGCTGGAAAGATTGCATCTGTTATCATTCCAGTGAGCTTGGTTTCCATGAGTGCTATGATGTTTGGGGATGTCTCCATGATTCTTTCGTGCCACTCCTCACACTTATTCGTTATTCCATCTGCATTGGTGAAACGTATCTTCAGCTTCTTTTCCAAAATTGTTTTCTAGTTTTTTTTTTGAGGGGGGCTGGGGGAGTGGGAGACCTGGCAGGGTACTATGGGAGGTTGTTGTGTAGGTGGGGTTTGTGCTTGTGAGGTGGGGTCTGTGAGTGTGGAGTGTGGTTTGTTTTGGGTTAGTTTGTTTTATTATGGGGTTCTGTGGGTAGTTGTACTTGCTGCTCCTCCTGACTCGAGTTTTTCCCGCGTGACTCTAGCCTCGTCTCTCTTTCTTGCCCTTTTCATCTTTGTGTCCTCTCATTTTTCGTTGTTTTCTAGCGATCTAGGTACACCTGCTGGTATTTTATTTTAGCCATGATTTCTGCTCCAGGATCCTGTTTCTCACAGCTTCTGTCTTGACAAAACAATATAACTGGCCTATTTCTTCCCCTCGAGTATCCCCCTATTCTCTTGGTAATGTTCTCTCCTGTTTGTTTGATGATATCTTCAATCTCTTTTTTTTCTCTTCCTATCGTCTTTCTTCATGTCCTCTCTTCGGTCTCCTGAAGCCCATGAATAAAAACCGATCTCTCCCTCTCCACTTCCCATTGCTTTTCCCTCCACATCTCTGGGTCCCATTTAAACACAGACATCGCTGCTTCCCTTTTATGTGTGTGTACTCACTCACCTAATTGTGGTTGCAGGGGTCGAGACTCAGCTCCTGGCCCCGCGTCTTCACTGACCGCTACTGGGTCCTCCCACTCCGTGCTCAATGAGCTTTATCATACCTCGTCTTAAAACTATGTATGGTTCCTGCCTCCACTACATCGCTTGCCAGACTATTCCACTTTCTAACAACTCTGTGACTGAAGAAATACTTCCTGTGTGTGTGTGTGTGTGTGCGCGCGATTGCCTTGGTTTCTTGTGCTGTTCATTCTTTATGCGTGTATTGTGTAGCGACAATACACATTTGCATGATTATCGCGTTTTATGGAACACAAGGCGGGGAGTAGGAGGAAGAGGAGCAGCAGTTGCAGCAAGATCAGCAGCAGCCACAGCAGGATCAGGAACAGCAACACCATCAGGAGAATCAACAAGCGCAGCAGCAGTACAAACAGTAACAGCAGCAGCACCACCACCAGGATCAGCAGTAATAGCAGCAATAACAGCACGATCAGCAACAGCAGTAGCAGGATCAGCAGCAGCAGCATCATCATCAGCAGCAACACCAGGATCAGGAATAGCAGTAGCAACAGCACCAGCAGGATCAGCAGTAAAAACAGTAGCAGCAGCAGCACCACCATTATTAACAGCCAGTAATGGCGGTAACCATGACAGTGATCTTGCTCCTACATTATATACTGGCCTACTTCCTGCCAGCCCAGTCATGCTCCTCCATCACAGTTTCACTCAAATTGCATCTCAGTGTACCTGAGAGCGTACTCGCGCGCCAAAAGTTGTCTTACTGCATCGATTTCTACCATGCTAGTATGGTCTGGCTTATGTTGTTTACAGGAACTTCTGGTGGGGAAATTACGTGAGGAGGAGGAGGAGGAGGGGAGAGGCGGGGGAGAAGCTCTCACTGGCCTGTTTATATCTCCCAGCGGCGTCCGCATTGGCTCAAAATTTCCCTGCCGTTATGCCAGCCAATCACCTCACGTCGATTTTTCCCTCGTCATGCACCGTTGGCCAATAGGCTCACGCCAACTTTTCCCCCGTCAGTCACGTCAGCCGGAGTGCGTCTGAACTCCATTATGCCAAGCCGGTGGAAGGAAAGTTACCGCATGGTGGAACAAGCTCTTAACTGTCTCTTACACGCTCTCTATCCTTCCTCCAACCTCTCTCAAGTGTACGTTTATTGGGGGTTGGAGGAGGGGTAAGTACTCAACCACTCTTGGAGTTCCTTGAGAGCAAGGGCGAGGGAAATTTGGCAGAACGTGATTGTGTCACAGTTTTCTCTCATATTTCTCTCTCTCTCTCTCTCTCTCTCTCTCTCTCTCTCTCTCTCTCTCTCTCTCTCTCTCTCTCTCTCTCTCTCTCTCTCTCTCTCTCTCTCTCGCTCTCACACCTCGGAGTGACATAACACAGCATAATACATTGATGCATTTGACTATTTACCCACTAACAAGATCACCTGAATATTAAGATGACTGATTTTTTTATTTAAAAATCACAGTTTTGACCTTTTTTCAACTTATTAAAATTATAGGCTGTTACCCTAATTCAGCTCGTTTTTAAAACTTTCAGGTTATAAGCTGTGTTACCTTAATTCAGGTCATTTCTACGTCCAACCCAACCTAAATTATTTTATTACCCCATCCACAAGGATACGACCCACAACAGTCGACTAAACTGCTTGTTGAACACAGGGTAAACCATACAAGGAAACAAACACTCTACGTCCCCATTAGTGCCAGGATCGAATCTGCGACCTTCTTAGCTGTGAGCTGGAGACACTGTCGCTTGTATCACTATGGTAACAAACTCTTGTAGATACAGGGACCAAGGGGCACGAGATGATGGCATAAGGTACATTTGTCAGTTCCTATATTTTCGTAATATATGGAGAGACTGTGTATATGTGTGTGCACTCACCTATTTGTTGTTGCATGGGTCGATTCATGGCTCCTGGCCCCACCTATTCACTGGTCGCTAATAGGTTCTCTGCCTCCCTTGCATTTCGTTGTTATGTATTCCATCATTTCATTTACTGATTTTCCCACCAGTTCTCTTTCCCACTGAACCACATGCAGGAAATTCCTCATGTTTGTGTAGTTCTTTCTTTTGCAGTTTGGCTTCTTCACTAGGTCCAAGTTCCTTTCATATGTGATGTCCTCAATATCTGAACTACTCAAGGTGAATATGAGGTCCAGTTTTGTTGATTCATCCTTTCCTTTCTCTCTGGTAGTGTCCCTAACGTGTTAGTACATAAGGTTTTCCACTACCACCTCCATCATATTACTCCCCGACGCGGCTCCAGGTTTTCCCAGTCAGTTTCCTTGTGGTTAAAAGTCAGCCACAACGAAATGCCTGGGCGTGCTGATGCCTCCCTTGTAATTAATATTTTATAATATATAAACCACACATTGTAAGCTTTGAAAATAAACAAATATTTTCATTTCATTTTCATTTTCTTGTAACTTTGCACACACACACGTGGGCCTTTCTGGCCCACATGTGTGTGTGTGTGTGTGTGTGTGTGTGTACTCACCTAATTGTAGTTGCAGGGGTCGATATTCAGCTCCTGTCCCCGACTCTTCACTGATCGCTAATAGATTTTCTCTCTCTCTGCTCTCTGAGCTTTGTCATACCTCGTCTTAAAGCTATGTATGGTTCCTGCCTCCACTACATCACTTGCTAGGCTATTCCACTTCCTAACTACTCTATGACTGAAGAAATACTTCCTAACATTCCTGTGACTCGTCTGAGTCTTCAACTTCCAAGAATGACCCCTTGTTTCTGTGTCCCCTCTCTGGAACATCCTGTCACTGTCCACCTTATCTATTCCACGCAGTATTTTGTATGTCGTTATCATGTCTCACCCGACCATCCTGTCTTCCAGTGTCGTCAGGCCGATTTCCCTTAACCTTTCTTCGTAGGACATACCCCTGAGCTCCGGAACTAACTTTGTTGCAAACCTTTGCACTTTCTCTAATTTCTTGACGTGTTTGACCAGGTGCGGGTTCCAAACTGGTGCTGCATACTCCATTATGGACCTGACGTACACAGTGTACAGTGTCTTGAACGATTCCTTACTAAGGTATCGGAACGCCATTCTCAAGTTTGCCAGGCGCCCATATGCTGCAGCCGTTATCTGGTTGATGTGTGCTTCCGGAGACTTGCTCGGTGTTATGCCCACTCCAAGATCTTTCTCCCTCAGTGAGGTTTGCAGTCTTTGGCCACCTAACCTATACCCTGTCTGTGGTCTTTTTTGCCCTTCCCTAATCTTCATGACTTTGCATTTAGCGGGGTTAAATTCGAGAAGCCAGTTGCTGGACCAGGTGTCCAGTCTGTCCGGGTCTCTTTGAAGTCCTGCCTGATCCTCATCTGATTTAACTCTCCTCATTAACTTCACATCATCTGCGAACAGGGACACTTCTGAGTCTAACCATTCCATCATGTCATTCACATATACCAAAATAGCAATGGTCCTAGGACTGACCCCTGTGGGACCCCGCTCGTCACAGGCGCCCACTGTGATAACTCATCACGTACCATGACTCGTTGTTGCCTCCCTGTCAGGTATTCTCTGATCCATTGCAGTGCCCTTCCTGTTATACGCGATTGATGCTCCAGCTTCTGCACTAATCTCTTGTGAGGAACTGTGTCGAAGGCCTTCCTGCGGTCCAAGAAAATGCAATCAACCCACCCCTCTCTCTCGTGTCTTACTTCTGTTACTTTGTCATAAAACTCCAGAAGGTTTGTGGCACAGGATTTGCCTTCCACGAATCCGAGCTAGTTTTCGTTCATAATCTTGTTCCGTTCCAGGTGCTCTACCACTCTCCTCCTGATAATGTTGTCCATGACTTTGCATACAACACACGTCAATGACACTGGTCTGTAGTTTAGGGCCTCGTTTCTGTCTCCTTAAAAATGGGGACTATATTTGTCGTCTTCCATACCTCAGGCAGTTGCCCAGTTTCAAGGGATGTGTTGAAGATTGTGGTTAATGGCACACACAACATCTCCCCACGGGGAGATGTTGTCAGGTCCATCGCCTTTGTGTGTGTACTCACCTAGTTGAGGTTGCGGGGGTCGAGTCCGAGCTCCTGGCCCCGCCTCTTCACTGATCGCTACTAGGTCACTCTCCCTGAGCCGTGAGCTTTATCATACCTCTGCTTAAAGCTATGTATGGATCCTGCCTCCACTACATCACTTCCCAAACTATTCCACTTACTGACTACTCTGTGGCTGAAGAAATACTTCCTAACATCCCTGTGATTCATCTGTGTCTTCAGCTTCCAACTGTGTCCCCTTGTTACTGTGTCCAATCTCTGGAACATCCTGTCTTTGTCCACCTTGTCAATTCCTCTCAGTATTTTGTATGTCGTTATCATGTCCCCCCTATCTCTCCTGTCCTCCAGTGTCGTCAGGTTGATTTCCCTTAACCTCTCCTCGTAGGACATACCTCTTAGCTCTGGGACTAGTCTTGTTGCAAACCTTTGCACTTTCTCTAGTTTCTTTACGTGCTTGGCTAGGTGTGGGTTCCAAACTGGTGCCGCATACTCCAATATGGGCCTAACGTACACGGTGTACAGGGTCCTGAACGATTCCTTATTAAGACGTCGGAACGCTGTTCTGAGGTTTGCCAGGTGCCCATATGCTGCAGCAGCCATCTGGTTGATGTGCGCTTCAGGAGATGTGCCTGGTGTTATACTCACCACAAGATCTTTTTCCTTGAGTGAGGTTTGTAGTCTCTGGCCCCCTAGACTGTACTCCGTCTGCGGTCTTCTTTGCCCTTCCCCAATCTTCATGACTTTGCACTTGGTGGGATTGAACTCCAGGAGCCAATTGCTGGACCAGGTCTGCAGCCTGTGTGTGTGTGTGTGTGTGTGTGTGTGTGTGTGTGTGTGTGTGTGTGTGTGTAAATAATTAGTATGAAATGGGATAGGATAAGAAAATATTGAAAAAACTAGGAGAAAACCAAAGATTTTTTCCTTAAGGTCCTATATATCTCTTCTTCAAGGATATAAGTTCTCACCAGATTTTTTCACCACAGGTGGAATCACTAAATAATTAAATAAATAAATAAAAAGTGTTGTATTGTGCTATATTATTGTAAATATTACTTTCGTTATTAAACATCTATGAATGTAGGTTTAGTTTCACTAGTCCCTGACCTGAATGTGTAATATATATCCAGGGTAAGAAAACAGGTCTGGGAGACAAAGTTCATGTAGTTTGTGCTCACCACGAACCTCGTTACTTACACCCTGACAAAGTGATGCATTCCTTGAAGTAACTACAATACCCTCGTTACTTACACCCAGACAAAGTGATGCATTCCTTGAAGTAACTACAATACCCTCGTTACTTACACCCAGACAAAGTGATGCACTCTTGAAGTAACTACAATACCCTCGTTACTTACACCCAAAACAAAGTGATGCATTCCTTGAAGTAACTACAATACCTCGTTACTTACACCTAGACAAAGTGATGCATTCCTTGAAGTAACTACAATACCCTCGTTACTTACACCCAGACAAAGTGATGCATTCCTTGAAGTAACTACAATACCCTCGTTACTTACACCCAGACAAAGTGATGCATTCCTTGAAGTAACTACAATACCCTCGTTATTTTACACCCAGACAAAGTGATGCATTCCTTGAAGTAACTACAATACCCTCGTTACTTACACCCAGACAAAGTGATGCATTCCTTGAAGTAACTACAATACCCTCGTTACTTACACCAGACAAAGTGATGCATTCCTTGAAGTAACTACAATACCCTCGTTACTTACACTAGACAAAGTGATGCTTTTCCTTGAAGTAACTACAATACCCTCGTTACTTACACCCAGACAAAGTGATGCATTCCTTGAAGTAACTACAATACCCTCGTTACTTACACCCAGACAAAGTGATGCATTCCTTGAAGTAACTACAATACCCTCGTTACTTACACCCAGACAAAGTGATGCATTCCTTGAAGTAACTACAATACCCTCGTTACTTACACCCAGACAAAGTGATGCATTCCTTGAAGAAACTACAATACCCTCTTTACTTACACCCAGACAAAGTGATGCATTCCTTGAAGTAACTACAATACCCTCGTTACTTACACCCAGACAAAGTGATGCATTCCTTGAAGTAACTACAATACCCTCGTTACTTACACCAGACAAAGTGATGCATTCCTTGAAGTAACTACAATCCCCTCGTTACTTACACCCAGACAAAGTGATGCATTCCTTGAAGTAACTACAATACCCTCGTTACTTACACCCAGACAAAGTGATGCATTCCTTGAAGTAACTACAATACCCTCGTTACTTACACCCAGACAAAGTGATGCATTCCTTGAAGTAACTACAATACCCTCGTTACTTACACCCAGACAAATTTGATGCATTCCTTGAAGTAACTACAATTACCCTCGTTACTTACACTAGACAAAGTGATGCATTCCTTGAAGTAACTACAATACCCTCGTTACTTACACCTAGACAAAGTGATGCATTCCTTGAAGTAACTACAATACCCTCGTTACTTACACCTAGACAAAGTGATGCATTCCTTGAAGTAACTACAATACCCTCGTTTACTTACACCCAGACAAAGTGATGCATTCCTTGAAGTACTACATACCCTCGTTACTTACACCAGACAAAGTGATGCCATTCCTTGAAGTAACTACAATACCCTCGTTACTTACACCTAGACAAAGTGATGCATTCTTGAAGTAACTACATACCCTCGTTACTTACACCTAGACAAAGTGATGCATTTCCTTGAAGTAACTACAATACCCTCGTTACTTACACCCAGACAAAGTGATGCATTCCTTGAAGTAACTACAATACCCTCGTTACTTACACCCAGACAAAGTGATGCACTCCTTGAAGTAACTACAATACCCTCGTTACTTACACCCAGACAAAGTGATGCATTCCTTGAAGTAACTACAATACCCTCGTTACTTACACCAGACAAAGTGATGCATTCCTTGAAGTAACTACAATACCCTCGTTACTTACACCTAGACAAAGTGATGCATTCCTTGAAGTAACTACAATACCCTCGTTACTTACACCCAGACAAAGTGATGCATTCCTTGAAGTAACTACAATACCCTCGTTACTTACACCTAGACAAAGTGATGCATTCCTTGAAGTAACTACAATACCCTCGTTACTTACACCCAGACAAAGTGATGCATTCCTTGAAGTAACTTACAATACCCTCGTTTACTTACCCCCAGACAAAGTGATGCTTCCTTGAAGTAACTACAATACCCTCGTTACTTACACCAGACAAAGTGATGCATTCCTTGAAGTAACTACAATACCCTCGTTACTTACACCCAGACAAAGTGATGCATTCCTTGAAGTAACTACAATACCCTTGTTACTTACACCCAGACAAAGTGATGCATTCCTTGAAGTAACTACAATACCCTCGTTACTTATACCCAGACAAAGTGATGCATTCCTTGAAGTAACTACAATACCCTCGTTACTTACACCCAGACAAAGTGATGCACTCCTTGAAGTAACTACAATACCCTCGTTACTTACACCCAGACAAAGTGATGCATTCCTTGAAGTAATTTACAATACCCTCGTTACTTACACCCAGACAAAGTGATGCATTCCTTGAAGTAACTACAATACCCTCGTTACTTACACCCAGACAAAGTGATGCATTCCTTGAAGTAACTACAATACCCTCGTTACTTACACCCAGACAAAGTGATGCATTCTTGAAGTAACTACAATACCCTCGTTACTTACACCCAGACAAAGTGATGCATTCCTTGAAGTAACCACAATACCCTCGTTACTTATACCAAGACAGAGTGATGTACTCCTTGAAATACCTACATTGCTCTTGTTACTTACACCCAGACAGAATGATGCACTCCTTGAAGTAACTACAATACCCTCGTTACTTACACCTAGGCAGAATGGTGCACTCTCTGAAATAACTACACTACTTTCGTTACTTAAACCAAAACAGTATGATGCACTCCTTGAAGTAACTACAATACCCTCGTTACACCCAGAGTGATGCACTCTTTGAAGTAACTACACTACCCTCGTTAGTTACACCTACGGAGAATGATGCACTCCTTGAAGTAACTACAATACCCTCGTTACACCCAGAGTGATGCACTCTTTGAAGTAACTACACTACCCTCGTTAGTTACACCTACGGAGAATGATGCACTCCTTGAAGTAACTACAATACCCTCGTTACTCGCACCCATAAATAATGATACACTCCTTGAAATAAGTAGGGTATCCTTGTTACACTTCTATAACTTACAACACCTCTAAATGCCGAGTTGCTTATATTTTAAGAGTGGATGTAAGTTTTCCAACACCCGGCGAGGTGGTGGTAGCAATGATCTCAGACTGTGAAAAACCTAGTGGAACTATGTTACAATGATGAACACTAGTGGGACATGACAGTGATAGACACTGTTGAAATATTACAGTGATAGACACTGTTGGATCATTACAGTGATAGACACTATTAGAATATTACAGTGATAGACACTGTTAGAATAATACAGTAATAGACACTGTTGAAATATTATTGTAATATTTCAACAGTGCCTATCACTGTAATATTCTAACAGTGTCTATCACTGTAATGATTCAACAGTGTCTATCACTGTAATATTTCAACAGTGTCTATCACTGTCATATCCCGTCAGATCAGTATCTAGGTTCAGCCAATCACATGTGGATCTGGCAATTGTGAAGGTGACGTGGTAACCACTCACATTTTCACCCTTGTCATTTTCATTCTACCGCTGGTTGAAGCACGGTAGTTTGCTCTCTTGTGGGTGCAGTTCTGCCTTGATTACCGTGGCGTTAACTAATACTTATTGCTGTACATAGTGTATATAATGTACATACTACTGTTTATACTTGGTGAAGGATAATATAATTCAAAGTTTTTCTGCTGTGTTTATTTTGCTCTCCTTACACTCTGGATAACAGGCCTTTGAGCACCTGGGTTGTATTATTATCATTATTATTATTATTATTATTATTATTATTATTATTATTATTATTATTATTATTGTTATTATTATTATTATTATTATTATTATTATTCCAGTCCAGATGTGATGGTGAGTTTGTTAAGATAATTCATATTTTTTAACTCATTCATGATTTCAAAATATCTTTCTCTTAGAAGTTAGTTACCCTCCACCACTCAAGTGTTAGTTACCCTCCACCACTCAAGTGTTAGTTGCCCTCCACCACTCAGGTGTTAGTTACCCTCCACCACTCAGGTGTTAGTTACCCTCCACCACTCAGGTGTTAGTTACCCTCCACCACTCAGGTGTTAGTTACCCTCCACCACTCAGGTGTTAGTTATCCTCCTCAACTCAGGTGTTAGTTACTCTCCCTCACTCAGGTGATAGTTACCTTTCCACACTCAAGTGTTAGTTACCCTCCCATGCTTAAGTGTTAGTTACCCTCCAACACTCAGGTGTTAGTTACCCTCCCACACTCAGGTGTTAGTTACCCTCCCTCACTCACCGCTGAGTACTACCAAAACACCTCTGAATACTGCCCAATACACCATTGAATACTCCCAAATAACATTTTACATCTCTAACTCAACCACCAAATTATATTCTCAATCACACATTTCATTAATTGAAATTACATCTCATCCACTCACTCTCCAGATTTTACAACATTAGCACAAACAGGAAAAAAAAAACTAACTCATTCACTTATGACATGAGACATTACCAAAACTAACACAAAGGCACCACCAACTAACTTTGAACACCACCAAAACACTCACTTACATCATTTGAACACCACCAAAACACTCTTATACATCATTTGATCACCTTCAAAAAAAAAAAAAAACATCAAACAGCTTTGAATACTCCCAAAATACCATTGAACACTGCCAAAACAACTTTGAATATTCCCAAACGTCGTTTGAGTACTTCCAAAACGTCGTTTCAATACTTCCAAAACGTCGTTTCAATACTCCCAAAACACCATTGATTACTACCAAAACACCACTGAATACACCCAAAACACCACTGAATACACCCAAAACACCACTGAATACTACCAGAACATCATTGATTACTACCAAAACATCATTTGAAAACTGCAGGGCGATACCTCCAGGGTCATTAACACAGAGATGTGAATTTTCACACCCAGGTGTGAAGAAGCGGCATCCTGTGAAAGACCGTACAGTAACCAACTCTACTACTGTTAGTTACCCTCCCGCACTCGGGTGTTAGTTACCCTCTTTAACTCAGGAGTTAGTACCCTCCATCACTCAGCTGTTAGTCACCCTCTATCACTAAGAAGTTAGTTACCCTCTATCACTCAAGTGATAGTTACCCTCCCTCACTCAGGTGTTAGTTACCCTCCCTCACTCAGGTGTTAGTTACCCTCGCTCACTCATGTGTTAGTTACACTCCCACACTCAAGTGTTAGTTACCCTCCTTCACTCAGGTGTTAGTTACCCTCCCTCAATCAGGGGTTAGTTACCCTCCCTCACTCAGGTGTTAGCTACCCTCCCACACTCATTTGTTAGTTACCCTCCGACACTCAGGTGTTAGCTACCCTCCCACACTCATTTGTTAGTTACCCTCCGACACTCAGGTGTTAGTTACCCTCCGATACTTAGGTATTAGTTACCCTCCCTCACTCAGGTGATAGTTAACCTCCATCACTCACGTGTTAGTTACCCTCCTTCACTGAGGGGTTAGTTAACCCCCCACACTCAGTGTTAGTTATCCTCCATCACTCATGTGTTAGTTACACTCCCACACTCAGGTGTTAGTTGCTTTCCCACACTCGGGTATTAGTTACTCTCCATCACTCAGGTGTTAGTTACCCTCCGACACTCAGGTGTTAGTTACATTCCCACACTCAGGTGATAGTTACCCTCCATCACTCAGGTGTTAGCTACCGTCCCACACTCAGGTGTTAGTTGCTCTCCCACACTCAGGTGTTAGTTGCTCTCTCACGCTCAGGTGTTAGTTATCCTCCCTCACTCAGGTGTTAGTTACCCCATCTCACTCAGGTGTTAGTTATACTCCCACACTCAGGTGTTAGTTACCCTCCATCACTCATGTGTTAGTTACACTCCCACACTCAGGTGTTAGTTGCTCTCCCACACTCAGGTGTTAGTTACCCTCCGACACTCAGGTGTTAGTTGCTCTCTCACAATCAGGTGTTAGTTACCCTCCATTACTCAGGTGTTAATTACCCTCTCTCACTCAGATGTTAGTTACCCTCCCTCACTCAGGTGTTAGTTATCCTCCCACACTCAGGTGTTAGTTACCCTCCGACACTCAGGTGTTAGTTGCTCTCTCACAATCAGGTGTTAGTTACCCTCCATCACTCAGGTGTTAATTACCCTCTCTCACTCAGGTGTTAGTTACCCTCCCTCACTCAGGTGTTAGTTACCCTTCATCACTCAGGTGTTAGTTACCCTCTCTCACTCAGGTGTTAGTTACCCTCCCTCACTCAGGTGTTAGTTACCCTCCCTCACTCAGGTGTTAGTTACTCTCCCTCACTCAGGTGTTAGATACCCTTCCACATTCATTTGTTAATTACCCTCCGACACTCAGGTGTTAGTTACCCTCCATCACTCAGGTGTTAGTTACCGTCCCACACTCAGTTGTTAGTTGCTCTCCCACGCTCAGGTGTTAGTTACCCTCCCACACTCAGGCGTTATTTACCCTCCATCACTCAGCTGTTAGTTGCTCTCCCACACTCAGGTGTTAGTTACCCTCCCACACTCATTTGTTAGTTACCCTCCGACACTCAGGTGTTAGTTGCCCTACCACACCCATTTGTTAGTTACCCTCCGACACTCAGGTGTTAGTTACGCTCCATCACTCAGGTGTTAGTTACGGTCCTACAATCAGGTGTTAGTTACCCTCCCTCACTCAGGTGTTAGTTACCATCCCACACTCATTTGTTAGTTACCCTCCATCATTCAGATGTTAGTTACCCTCCGATACTCATTTGTTAGTTACCCTCCATAACTCAGATGTTAGTTACCCTCTGACACTCAGGTGTTAGTTACCGTCCCACAGTCAGGTGTTAGTTGTTCGCCCACTCTAAGGTGTTAGTTACATTCCCACACTCAGGTGTTAGTTACCCTCCATCACTCAGGTGTTAGTTACACTCCCACACTCAGGTATTAATTACCCTAAATCACTCAGGTGTTAGTTACCCTCCTACACTGAGGTGTTAGTTACCCTCCTCCACTCAGGTGTTAGTTACCGTCCCACACTCAAGTGATAGTTGCTTTTCCTCACTCAGGTGTTAGTTACACTCCCACACTCAGGTGTTAGTTACCTTTCATCACTCAGGTGTTAGTTACCCTCCCTCACTCAGGTGTTAGTTGCCTTCCATCACTCAGGTGTTAATTACCTTCCATCACTCAGGTGTTAGTTACCTACCATCACTCAGGTGTTAGTTATCTTCCATCACTTAGGTGTTAGTTACCTTCCATCACTCAGGTGTTAGTTGCCTTCCATCACTCAGGTGTTAATTACCCTCCATCACTCAGGTGTTAGTTATCTTCCATCACTCAGGTGTTAGTTACCTTTCATCACTCAGGTGTTAGTTAACCTTCCATCACTCAGGTGTTAGTTACCTTCCATCACTCAGGTGTTAGGTACCGTCATTAACTAACACCTCTACATCCTTCCCCTCCCTCTTTCCCCTCTCCCTTTTCCACACCTCTCCCTCTCCCCCTCCCCATTCTCCCCCTCCCACCTCTCCATCACCCTCTGCCACATCTCACCTCCCACCACTCTCCCTTCTTCCCCCACCTTTCCTTCCCCTTCTCTCACGTCTACCCCCAATCTCTCCCCACCTCGCTCCCTTCCACCCCCACAAATCCCCCACCTCTCCCTCGCCCCCTCCTCCCTTGACTATTAAGAAAACTCATTATGACGCAACATAACGGAAGACGGAAATGACATTGGGGAGGAAATTCAGGCTTGTTGAGGAGGTGGTGGGGGGGGGGAAGTAGTGGGGGAGGAGGAGGTGGTGACGAACGGTGGGGTGGAGGGGTGGGGACGATGGGGTGTGGATGTACTAGGGAGGATGGGGTGGAGTACTGGGTAGTGCTATACACCTGCAGTACTAGGTGGTGCTAAACACCTGCACAGTGGGGTACCCTGCAGTGATGTTATACACCTGCATACCAGGTGGTGGTGTACACCTGCAGTGCCAGGTGTGTGTTACACCTGCAGTACCAGGTGGTGCTTGTACACCTGCAGTGCCAGGTGTGTTACACCTGCAGTCCAGGTGGTGTTGCACACCTACAGTACCAGGTGGTGCTATACACCTGCAGTTCCAGGTGGTGTTATACACCTGCAGTACCAGGTGGTGTTGTACACCTGCAGTACCAGGTGGTGCTACACCTGCAGTCCAGGTGTGCTTTTACACCTGCAGTCCAGGTGGTGTTGTACACCCATACAGTGGTGGTGCTTACACCTGCAGTACCAGGTGATGTTGTACACCTGCAGTACCAGGTGGTGTTGTACACCTGCAGTACCAGGTGGTGGTATACACCTGCAGTACCAGGTGATGTTATACACCTGCAGTACCAGGTGATGTTGTACACCTGCAGTACCAGGTGGTGGTGTACACCTGCAGTACCAGGTGATGTTGTACACCTACAGTACGAGGTGGTGTTGTACACCTGCAGTACCAGGTGGTGTTGTACACCTGCAGTACCAGGTGGTGGTGTACACCTGCAGTACCAGGTGATGTTGTACACCTGCAGTACCAGGTGATGTTGTACACCTGCAGTACCAGGTGGTGATGTACACCTGCAGTGCCAGGTGGTGTTGCACACCTCAGTACCAGGTGGTGGTGTACACCTGCAGTGCCAGGTGGTGTTGCACACCTACAGTCCGACGTGGTGTTGTACACCTGCAGTACCAGGTGGTGCTATACACCTGCAGTACCAGGTGGTGCTTATACACCTGCAGTACCAGTGTGCTGTATACCTGCAGTACCAGGTGATGTTGCACACCTACAGTACCACGTGGTGTTACACCTGCAGTGTACCAGGTGGTGTTGACACCTTACAGTTTATCCGTACGGGGGTGTTGTACACCTGCCGTACCAAGTGGTGTTGTACACTGCGTACCAGGTGGTGTTCAACCTGTACACCACGTGGTGTTGTGCACCTGCAGTACCAGTGGTGTTGTACACCTGCAGTACCGTTGGTGTTGTACTCCTGCAGCACCAGGTGGTGCTTACCCTGCAGTATCAGTGGTGTTGTCACCTTAGTACCAGGTGGTGCAACCCCTGCAGTACCAGGTTGGTGCTATACACCTGCGTTACCGGTGGTGTTGACACCTGGTACCAGGTGGTGTTACAACTGCAGTATCAGGTGGTGTTGTACACCTGGTACCAGGTGGTGTGTATACCTACAGTATCAGGTGGCGTTGTACACCTGCAGTACAAGGTGGCTTTGTACACCTGCAGTAGCAGGTGGTGCTGTACACCTGCAGTACCAGTGTCTGTACACCTGCAGTACCAGGTGGTGTTACACCTGTATACCAGGTGGTTGTCTTTACACTGTAATACCAGGTGGTGCTGCACATTTGCAGGTACCAGTTGATGCTACACACCTGCAGTACCAGGTGGTGCTTTACACATGCAATACCAGGTGGTGCTGCACATTTGCAGTACCAAGCGATGCTACACACCTACAGTACCAGGTTGTGGTACACACCTGAAGTACCAGGTGGTGCAGTACACCTGCAGTACCAGGTGGTACCGCACCACACTTACTCACACCCACACTCACACACACACCCACAGCAAACTGTGGAGGTAGGGTGCACCAGCAGGCGCTGGGCACAACACACATAACCAAGGTAGAGGTGAAGAAACCGATAGACGAACTCGATACCTCAAAGGCGGTGGGCCCAGATAACATATCTCCATGGATACTGAGAGAGGGAGCAGAGAAACTGTGTGTGCCATTAGCAGCAATCTTCAGTAAATCTATCGATACAGGGCAGTTGCCTGAGGCGTGGAAGACAGCACATGTAGTTCCAATTTTTAAGAAAGGGGACTGACAGGCAGCATTAAACTACAGACCAGTGTCACTGACTTGTATAGTATGTAAAGTCATGGAAAAGATTATCAGGAGAAAAGTAGTGGAACACATTGAAAAGATTGGCTCATACATGACAGTCAGCATGGCTTCAGAGACGGGAAATCCTGTGTCACAAATTTACTTGAGTTCTACGATAAGGTAACAGAAGTAAGACAGGAGAGAGAGGGATGGGTAGATTGCATATTTTTAGATTGCAAGAAGGCTTTTGACACAGTACCACACAAGAGACTGGTGCAAAAATTAGAGGAGCAGGCAGGAATAACGGGGAAAGTACTGCAGTGGATCAGGGAATACCTGACAGGAAGGAAACAACGTGTGTTGGTACGTGCTTAAGTGTCGGAGTGGGAGAATGTGTCGAGTGGGGTTCCACAAGGTTCAGTCCTAGGCCCGGTGCTGTTTCTTGTATACGTGAATGACATGGTGGAAGGAATAGATTCAGAAGTGTCACTGTTCGCTGATGATGTGAAACTGATGAGGAGAATACAAGTGGGCGAGGATCAGTTAAGATTACAAGGGGATCTGGACAAACTACAAGTATGATCCGACAAATGGCTCCTGGAGTTTAACCCCAGTATGTGTAAGGTCATGAAGATTGGGGAAGGACACAGAAGACCGCAGACGGAGTACAGGTTAGAAAACCAACAGCTGCAAACGTCAGTTAAAGAAAAAGATCTTGGGGTAAGCATTATAACGAACTGTCCCCTGAGGCACACATCAATCAAATAACTGCTGCAGCATATGGGAGATTGGCAAACCTGAGATTGGCGTTTAGACATCTGAGTAAGGAGTCATTCACGACATTGTACAGTGTACGTAAGACCTATACTGGAATATGCAGCGCCAGTATGGAACCCTCACCTAGTCAAACACGTCACGAAATTGGAGAAAGTGCAAAAATTTGCAACACGATTATTCCCGGAACTGAGGGGTATGTCTTATGAGGAGAGGTTAAGGGAACTCAACCTGATGACACTAGAGGATAGGAGGGATAGAGGGGACATGATAACAACGTATAAAATACTAAGAGGCATTGACAAGGTGGACAAGGATCGAATGTTTCAGAGATGGGATACAGAAACAAGGGGACACAATTGGAAACTGAAAACCCAGATGAGTCATAGGGATGTTAGGAAGTATTTCTTTAGTCTTAGAGTTGTCAGGAACTGGAATAATCTGGAGAGTGAAGTAGTGGAAGCAAGTTCCATAAATAGCTTTAAGAAGAGGTATGGCAAATATCATGGAGCAGGGAGAGAGTGAATTAGTATCGACCAGTGAAGAGGCGGGGCCAGCAGCTGTGAATCGACCCCTGCAACCACATATAGGTGAGTACATATAGGTGAGTACACACACTCACGCACACACACACACACATACACACATACACACGCACACACACACACACACACACACACACACACACACACACACACACACACACACACACACACACACACACACACACACACACACACACACACACACACACACACACACACACATACAGGGGTCAATCCCAGGACCAGTGCTATTGTTGGTATATGTGAAAGACATGATGGAAGGGATAGACTCTGAAGTGTCCCTGTTCGTAGGTGATGTGAAGTTAATGAGGAGAATTAAATCAGATGAGGATCAGGCAGGACTACAATGAGACCTGGACAGGCTGAACACGTGGTCCCGCAACCCTGCCAAATGTAAAGTCATGAAGATCGGAGAAGGGCAAAGAAGACCGCAGACGGAGTATAGGCTAGTTGGCCAAAGACTGCAAACCTCGCTCAAGGAGAAAGCTCTTGGGGTGAGTATAACACCGAGCACGTCTCCAGAAGCGCACATCAACCAGATAACTGCTGCAGCATATGGGCGCCTGGCAAACCTGAGAATAGCGTTCCGAAACCTAAGTAAGAAATCTTTCAACACACTGTACACCGGGTACGTCAGGCCCATACTGGAGTATGCAGCACCAGTTTGGAACCCCCACCGGGTCAAGCACGTCAAGAAATTAGAGAAAGTACAAAGGTTTGCAACAAGGTTAGTTCCGGAGCTCAGGGGAATGTCCTACGAAGAAAGGTTGAGGGAAATCGGACTGACGACACTGGAGGACAGGATGGTCAGGGGATGCACGATAACAACAAGGTGGACAGAGATAGGATGTTCCAGAGGGAACACAGAAACAAGGGGTCACAATTGGAAGCTGAAGACTCAGACGAGTCACAGGGATGTTAGGAAGTTCTTCTTTAGTCACAGAGTCATCAGGAATAGCCTAGCAAGTGATGTAGTGGAGGCAGGAATCATACATAGCTTTAAGAAGAGGTATGACATAGCTTAGGGAGCAGAGAGAGAGAGAGAGAGAGAGAGAGAGAGAGGACCTAGTAGCGATCAGTGAAGAGGCGGGGCCAGGAGCTGAGTTCCGACCCCTGCAACCACAATTAGGTGAGTACACACACACATGCACAACAGGCCAAGTAATGAGAGAACACATCATCTCAGAGAAATTTACATGATATTGATCCTTCCTGTATTATTTAATGCTCATTGTGCAATAAGCATTATTATATATATATATATATATATATATATATATATATATATATATATATATATATATATATATATATATATAATATATATATAAGAATTAAAATAGTGAATATAATTAAAATATCAAAAAAAATGTTAGAAAGGTACAGGCTATCAGTCTAGAATTATATCTTGTGTATCTGAAACAATTTGGTACCGGCTCCACTTCAAAAGTTATAGTGTTGAACTCTCTGAGTGCTTGCACATTGTCTTGAAGATTCACATGTCCTGAAGAGTTACACATGTCTCTGAAGTGTTGCACATGTCTCTGAAGTGTTGCACAGGTCTCTGAAGTGTAGCACATGTCTCTGAAGTGTTGCACATGTCTCTGGAGTGCTGCACATGTTTCTGAAGTGTGCAGTTCATGTCTATATTCAGCATATGTTTGGTGTAATGTTTACAACCCTCAGACAATTTAAATTCATAGCTTTAAGTGGCAAGTGGATTCACAATTCAGGACGAAGGAAGAGAAGGAGGGTTAATAAAGAAGAAGTAAAGGTAGGAAATCGATTCTCTGTTCTCCAAGACGAGTGTACTTCGGTGGTTAGTGAGGTTAAAGGTACCCTTGACTCCCCTGCTAATCAAGGTAAGAATTTTCTGACTGTGGGAGACTCTCAGGTAAGATATATGGACCGTGCTTTTTGTAAAAGAGATAGAAAAGTCAGACAGAGGGTGTGCCTCCCAGGAGCTGTGTTGGTTATATAGACAGCAGGTTGGATATTATGTCAAGTAATGGGAACAAGCCCATTATCTGTCTTAGTGCTTGTGGAAATGACATTGGGAAGGGCAGGAGACAGGAGCTACTGAATAAGTACAGGTCAGCTATAGAAGTAGTCAGGTCTAAGGGAGGGATCCCTATCATATGTAGCATCTTGCCTAGAACGGGAATGGGCAATGGATGGATGTCTAGGGCAATTGATGTAAATTGCTGGCTAGACAAGTACTGCAAGGAACTTGCAATCCCATTCATTGATAACTGGGACAAATTATATGACAAACATGTTATGTATGCAAGGGATGGGGTTCATCTCTCTGGGGCTGGAATGGTTGCATTAGGCAGTTCGATTGAGAGGTAATTGATGACTTGTCTATGACTTTTAAACTGATAGATTATAGAGGTATGGGTGTCTGTGGGAAACAATCAGGATACAGTTTTATTGTTGGAAACAGCAGATATTACTGGGATACCTCAGGGATATGTTTAAAAGACAATATTCAAAATAAAGTTCCTAATAAAGACAAAGCAACTGCTCAACAAACAAAGAGAGATAGTAGAGGGCAACGAGTGACTAGCTCCCTTAAGGTTTACTATACAAATAGTAGGAGTCTAAGAAATAAGATAAATGAGGTAAGATTACCTGCAAGTGTAGGTAATATAGATATTATTGCTCTAACTGAAACCTGGTTCAACTTGAAGGATAGAGAAATGCCTTCAGAATGCAGGATAAAGGGTTATAAACTATTTCACACTGATAGGGTCAACAGAAGGGTGGTGGAGTGGCGATGTTTGTCAGAGATAATTTAAATTGTTGTGTTAGACATGATATTAGATTAGAAACATCAGACACAGAATCTTTTGGCTACAGTTTCTCGAGGGGTATGAAAAGTTAATTTTGGGTGTGATTTATAGGCCCCCAAACCTTGATAGGGAGTGCAGTAAGCTGCTATGGGACGAAATTCATAAGGCATCTAGATATGAAAATGTTGTGTTAATGGGGGACTTTAACTTTAGACAAATTGATTGCGACAATTTGACAGGAAATCTTAGTCTAGTGACTTTCTTGATACGGTTCAGGATTTCTTTTTAAAACAGTTTGTGACAGAACCAACTAGAGGAAACAATCTGCTTGACTTGGTTCTTGTCAGCAAAGATTCACTAATTAATAATCTTGAGGTTAATGATGAGCTTGGGGAAAGTGATCACAAATCACTTAGTTTCAATATATTATAGAATTACCCAATAAACTGCAATCAAGTCTCTGTCCCAGACTTGTGCTTGGCTGATTTCATGGGACTGAAAAATTACCTGTGTGGGCTAAATTGGGATGACCTGACTATGGGTCAGGTAGCTGGTGTTGGTTGCCAATATGACGTTTTTCAGAGCATAGTTCTAGCTGCCCAGACAACTTTTGTTCTGAACAGGGAAATTAGATCTAACAAAAATGATCCCAAATGGATGAACAATAGATTAAAACATTTCAGTGGTCAAAAGAGAGGCATTTTTAGACGTATCTAAAGAGGGGATGGGCAGTTAAGAAATCAATATATTCAATTAAAGAGAGAAATAAAAAAAGGAATAAGAAAAGCAAAAAAGGATTATGAGGCTAAGGTCGCAAGGGATTCGAAAACTAACCAAAAAGTGTTCTTTCAGGTATACAGAAGTAAGATTAGAGACAGGATAGGCCCACTTAAGAGTAGCTCAGGTCAGATCATTGACAGTGATAAGGATATATGTGAACTTTTCAGTATTACTTCCTCTCAGTTTTTACTCAGGAAGATACTAGCAAAATTCCAGAAATAATAAATTAAGTAGAACAGGATGATAATAAACTATGCACAACTGCAGTAACTAGTGACATGGTCCTCAGACAAATAGAGAAATTAAAACCTAACAAATCCCCAGGTCCTGATGAATTGTTTGCAAGGGTTTTAAAGGAATGTAAAGAGGAACTTTGCAAACCTTTTCAACATATCACTAATCTTTTCAACATATCACTACAAACTGGCATAGTGCCTGATAAGTGGAAAATGGCAAATGTATTACCTATAGACCTTACCTCCATAGTGGGAAAATTTATGGAATCAATAATTGCCGAAGCAGTTCGTAGCCATCTTGATAAGCAAAATTTGAAAAGTGAATCTCAACATGGTTTTACTAAGGGGCGTTCCTGTCTTACGAATTTACTAACTTTTTTCTCTAAGGTGTTTGAGGAGGTAGATCATAGTAATGAATATGATATTTTGTATATGGACTTCAGTAAGGCTTTCGATAGAGTTCCACATCAGAGGCTATTGAGGAAACTTAAGGCACATGGAATAGGAGAAATTTTTTCCTGGGTAGAGGCATGGTTGACAAATAGGCAGCAAAGAGTTTGCATAAATGAGGAGAAAACAGAATGGGGGCATGTCACAAGCTGCGTTCTACAAGATTCAGTGTTGGGCCCCATGTTGTTCACAACAAGGAGCCCAACGATATAGATGAGAGAATAAATAGCGACATAAGCAAATTTGCTGATGACACCAAAATAGGCCGTCCAATTCATTCTATTGAGGATATTAGAGCACTCCAGGATGATTTGAATAGACTGATGCAGTGGTCGGAGAAGTGGCAGATGCAGTTTAATATAGACAAATGCGAAGTTCTAAATGTTGGAGAGGAAAATAACCATGCCACTTATAAACTGAATAGTGTAGATCTTAATACTACGTACTGCGAAAAGGATTTAGTTCTGGTTAGCAGTAATCTGAAACCAAGACAACAGTGCATAAGTGTTCGCAATAAAGCTAACAGAATCCTTGGCTTCCTATCAAGGTTGTTCTTCAACTCTATATATCCTTGGTTAGGCCTCATTTAGACTATGCTGCACAGTTCTGGTCACCATATTAAAGAACGGATACAAATGCACTAGAAAACGTACAGATGAGGATGACGTTTTTGATCCCATGTATCAGAAATCTTCCCTATGAGGATAGACTGAGGGCCCTGAATCCGCACTCTCTAGAAAGGTGTAGAATTAGGGAGGATATGATTGAGGTGTAAAAATGGAAAACAGGAATAAATAAAGGGGATGTAAATAGCGTGCTGAAAATATCCCGCCAAGACAGGACTCGAAAGCAATGTTTTCAAGTTGGAAAAGTTCAGATTCGGGAAGGACATAGGAAAGCACTGGTTTGATAATAGAGTTGTGGATGAGTGGAACAAACTCCCGAGTACCGTCATAGACGCTAAGACCTTGTATAGTTTTAAAAATAGGTTGGATAAATACATAAGTGGGTGTGGGTGAGTGTGATTTGGACCTGACTAGCTCGTGCTACCAGGTCTGGTGCAGTGCTCCTTCCTGAAGTGGAAGTGACCTGACTAGGTGGTCATTGTTCTTGGACGGGGCGTGGCGTGGACCTGCTTCGCATGGATCAGTAGGCCTGTTGCAGTGTTCCTTCTTTCTTATGTTCTTATGTTCTTCTTCAGAATCCGTATGGGTCATGTAGTACAAGGCGAGGTGTAGCCTCAATCTCAAGTTCTCTAATCCAGGCAGTTTATCTACTTAGTGCTGGAAGCCCGGCTGCGGAGTATAGCGGTTGATTGTAGGGTATGTGGGGGTGTACTTACCCATTTGTGGTTCCAGGGGTCGGGTCACAGCTCCTGGCCGTGTGTGATTGTACTCACCTAATTACCAAATTGTGGTTGCTAGGTCCTCCCTTTCTCTGCTCCATGAGCTTTATCATACCTCGTCTTCAAGCTATGTATGGTTCCTGCCTCCACTACATCACTCACCAGACTGTTCCACTTCCTGACCACTGTATGACTGAAGAAATACTTCTTAACATCCCTGTGATTCATCTGAGTCTTCAAATTCCAAGAATGACCCCTCGTTTCTGTGTCCCCTCTCTGGAGCATCTTGTATATGATACAAAGTTCTCTCTCTCTTTGTAGTGTTATACATAAAAGTACACGTTGTCTGGGACTAAGTAATCTTCTAGAGCGAGGGAATGTATTAAAGGTTGAGTGCATGAATGTGCTCAGAAGAGTATGAACAAACTCTTAGAGCGTGTGGAAACCTACTCAGAGCAAGGGCTGAGAACCTACTCAGAGCAAGGGCTGAGAACCTACTCAGAGCAAGGGCTGAGAACCTACTCAGAGCAAGGGCTGAGAACCTACTCAGAGCAAGGGCTGAGAACCTACTCAGAGCAAGGGCTGAGAACCTACTCAGAGGGGGCTAGGGGGTGAAACCTACTCAGAGCAAGGGCTGAGAACCTACTCTGAGCAAGGGCTGAGAACCTACTCTGAGCAGGTGCTGAAAACCTACTCTTTTTATATATTTTTTTAATGTGATCTTTATTATAAAAGAATCCATATAAAACTTAGTATAAAAAGAGTAGGTTTTTCAGCACCTGCTCTGAGTAGGTTCTCAGCCCTTGCTCTGAGTAGG
Source organism: Cherax quadricarinatus (assembly GCF_026875155.1). Lineage (NCBI taxonomy): Eukaryota > Metazoa > Arthropoda > Malacostraca > Decapoda > Parastacidae > Cherax > Cherax quadricarinatus. The sequence continues at coordinate 103,921,965 of NC_069404.1, forward strand.
TTCTCAGCCCTTGCTCAGAGTAGGTTCTCAGCCCTTGCTCTGAGTAGGTTCTCAGCCCTTGCTCTGAGTAGGTTCTCAGCCCTTGCTCAGAGTAGGTTCTCAGCCCTTGCTCAGAGTAGGTTCTCAGCCCTTGCTCAGAGTAGGTTCTCAGCCCTTGCTCTGAGTAGGTTCTCAGCCTTGCTCAGAGTAGGTTCTCAGCCCTTGCTCAGAGTAGGTTCTCAGCCCTTGCTTCAGAGTAGGTTCTCAGCCTTGCTCTGAGTAGGTTCTCAGCCCTTGCTCAGAGTAGGTTCTCAGCCTTGCTCAGAGTAGGTTCTCAGCCCTGCTAGAGTAGGTTCTCAGCCCTTGCTCAGAGTAGGTTCAGACCCTTGCTCAGATAGGATTCAGCCCTTGCTCAGAGTATAGGTTCCAGCCTTGCTCTTGAGTAGGTTCTCAGCCCTGCTCAGGTAGGTTCTCAGCCCAGAGATTTGGTTCTCAGCCTTGCTCAGAGTAGTTTCTCAGGCCCTTGCTTGAGTAATAAGTTTCAGCCCTTTGCTCAGAGTAAGGTTCTCCAGCCCTTGCTCGAGTAGGTTTTCAGCCTTGCTCAGGTAGGTCTAGCACTGCGCAGAGTAGGAGTTCACACTTGCTACAGAGTAGGGCTTCTCAGCTTGCTCAGAGTAGGTCTGCAGCCTTGCTCTGGTAGGTCTCAGCCTTGCTCAGGTAGGTTCTCAGCCCTTGTCAGAGTGGTTCTCAGCCCTTGTCGAGTAGGTTCTCAGCCCTGCTCAGAGTAGGTTCTCAGCCCTTGCTCAGGTAGGTTCTCAGCCCTTGTCAGAGTGGTTCTAGACCTTGTCGAGTAGGTTCTCAGCCCTTGCTCAGAGTAGGTTCTCAGCCTTGCTCTGAGTAGGTTCTCAGCCCTTGCTCAGTAGGATTCTCAGCCCTTGCTCGAGTAGGTTCTCAGCCCTTGCTTTAGAGTAGGTTTCAGCCTTGCTCAGAGTTAGGTTCTTTAGCCTTGCTCAGAGTAGGTTCCAGCCTTGCTAGAGTAGGTTCTCGCCCTTCTCAGAGTTGGTTTTCAGCCCCTTTTCAGAGTAGGTTCTAGCCCCGCTTAGTAGGTTTCAGCCTTTCTCAGAGTAGGTTCTCAGCCCCTTTTCAGAGTAGGTTTCAGCCCCGGTCGGTAGGTTCTCGCCCCTTGCTTGAGTAGGGTTTTCAGCCCCTTCTCAGAGTAGGTTTCAGCCCTTGCTCAGAGTAGGTTCTCAGCCCCTTTTAGAGTAGGTTCTCCCCCTTGCTCAGGTAGGTTCTCAGCCCTTGCTCGAGTAGGGTTTTCAGCCCCTTTCTCAGAGTAGGTTCTCAGCCCCTTTCTCAGAAGGTTCTCACCTTCTCTGGAGGTTCTCACCCTTGCTTGGAGGTTCTCACCTTTCTCTGAGTAGGTTTCAAGCTTAAAAAGTTTGTTCTCCTTCTGGCACTTCAGCCCCAACCCTTTAATAATTCCCTCCTCAGAAGATTACTTAGTCCCAGACAACGTGTACTTTTATGTATAACACTACAAGAGAGAGAGAGAACTTTGTATCATATACTAAGTTTTATATGGATTCTTTTATAATAAAGATCACATTTTATTTAGTCGGAACAGTTCCAATGAAAATCCCCATATTAAATCGACGTGTGTCTACGGACAACTAGACGAGAGTTGGATTCGACATTTTGTTACGGAAAGGGGCCAAAACAGGCCCATAGACATGGCCCCAGGTGTAACACTTGTCTACTCCATGCAGTATTTTGTATGTCGTTATCATGTCTCCCCTAACCCTCCTGCCCTCCAGTGTCGTCAGGACGATTTCCCTTAACCTTTCTTCGTAGGACATTCCCCTTAGCTCTGGAACTAACCTTGTCGCAAACCTTTGCACTTTCTCTAATTTCTTGACCCGGTGCGGGTTCCAAACTGGTGCTGCATACTCCAGTATGGACATGACGTACCCGGTGTACAGTGTCTTGAAAGATTCCTTACTTAGGTATCAGAATGCTAATCTTAGGTTTGCCAGGCGCTCATATGCTGCAGCAGTTGTCTGGTTGATGTGTGCTTCCGGAGACATGCTCAGTGTTATACTCACCCTAAGATCTTTCTCCTTGAGCCTATACTCTGTCGAGCCTGTCCAGGTCTCTTTGAAATCCTGCCTGTTCCTCATCTGATTTAATTATCCTCATTAACTTCACATCATCTGCGAACAGGGAGACCTCTGAGTTTATGCCTTCCATCATGTCATTCACATATACCAAAAACAGCACTGATCCTAGGACCGACCCTGTGGGACCCCGCTAGTCACAGATGCCCGCTGTAAAACCTCATCACGTACCATGATTCACTGTTGCCTCCCTGTCAGGTTTTCTCTGATCGATTGCAGTGACTTTCCCGGTATATGCGCCTGATCCTCTAGTTTCTGCACTAATCTCTTGTGGGGAACTGTGTCGATGGCCTTCTTGCAGTCCAAGAAAATGCAAGCAACCCACCCGTTTCTCTCGTGTCTTACTTCTGTAACTCTGTCATAAAACTCAAGAAGGTTTGTGACATGGAATTTGCCTTCCATAAATCCATGCTGGTTGTTGTTTGTAATCTTGTTCTGTTCCAAGTGCTCCACAACTCTCCTCCTGATAATCTTCTCCATGATTTTGCATACTATACACGTCAGTGACACTGGTCTGTAGTTTAGTGCCTCTTTTCTGTTTCCTTTTCTAAAAATGGGAACTACATTCGGGTAGTTGGTCAGTTTCAAGGGATGTGTTGAAGATTGTGGTTAATGGCACACACAGCATTTCTGCTCCCTTTCTAAGGCCCTACGGGGAGATGTCCGGTCCCATTGCCTTTGAGGTATCAAGGTCACTTAGCAGCTTCTTCACCTCCTTCTCAGTTGTGTGTATGTCATCCTGCACTTGTTGGAGTATTCCCTGTTGGTGTCGTCCTCTGTCCTGTGTGTGTGTGTGTGTGTGTGTGTGTGTGTGTATCACTACTAGTTTGTACTCACCTAGTTGGGTTGCAGGGGTCGAGTCCAGCTCCTGGCCCCTCCTCTTCACTGTGTGTGTGTGTGTGTGTGTGTGAAAATGTGTGTGTGTGTGTGTGTGTGTGTGTGTGTGTGTGTGTGTGTGTGTGTGTGTGTGTGTGTGTTGTGTGTTGTGTGTGTATGTGTGTACTCACCTAATTGTACTCACCTAATTGTTGTTGCAGAGGTCGAGACTCAGCTCCTGGCCCCACCTCTTCACTGAGTGCTACTAGGTCCTCTCTCTCCCTGCTCCATGAGCTTTATCATACCTCATCTTAAAGCTACGTGCCTGATCCTCTAGCTTCTGCACTAATCTCTTGTGAGGAACTGTGTCAAAGGCTTTCTTGCAGTCGAAGAAGATGTAATCAACCCACCCCTCTCTCTCGTGTCTTACTTCTGTTACTTTATCATAAAACTCCCGAAGGTTTGTGACACAGGATTTGTCTTCCATAAATCCGTGATGGTTGGTGTTTATACTCTTGTTCCGTTCCTGGTGCTCCACTACTCTCCTCCTGATAATCTTCTCCATAACTTTGCATACTATACACGTCAGTGACACTGGTCTATAGTTTAGTGCCTCTTTTCTGTCTCCTTTTTTAGAAATGGGAACTACATTTACCGTCTTCTATACCTCAGGTAGTTGTCCAGTTTCAAGGGATGTGTTGAAGACTGTGGTTAGTGGCACACACAACATTTCTGCTCTCTCTTTAAGGACTCATGGGGAGATGTTTTCCAGTCCCATTGCCTTTGAGGTATCAATGTCCCTTAGCAGCTTCATCACCTCCTCCTCAGTTGTATGTATGTCATCTAACACTTGTTTTTATATTCCTTCTTGGTGTTCCCACTCTGTTCCGCCTCCCAGAGGCCTTCCTGTCTCCACTGATAATACTTCCTTAAATCTCATGTTGAGCTCCTCACATACCTCTTGATCGTTTCTTGTGAGTTCTCCACCTTCTTTCCTCAGCCTGATCACCTGGTCTTTGACTGTTGTCTTCCTCCTAATGTGGCTATACAGCAGTTTTGGGTCAGACTTGATTTTCGATGCTATGTTGTTTTCGTACTGTCGCTGGGCCTCCCTTCTTATCTGTGCATTCTCGTTTCTGGCTCCTCGACTAATCTCTATTTTCCTGGGTCCTTTGCCTCCTGTAGTTTTTCCATTCTCTTGTGCACTTAGTTTTTGCCTCCCTACACCTTCGGGTAAACCAAGGACTCGCTTTTGTCTTCCCATTATTTCTGTTGCCCTTGGGAGCAAACCTTTCCTCTGCTTCCTTGCATTTTGTTGTTACATATTCCATCATCTCGTTTATTGACTTTCCTACCAGTTTTCTGTCCGACTGAACCTCCTGCAGGAAGTTCCTCATACCTGTGTAGTCCCCCCTTTCATAGTTTGGCTTTTTCCATTTAATTCCCGTTACCCTCTGTATTTGTAACTCTATATATTCAACACTCAAAACCACGTGATCACTAGCTCCAAGGGGCCTCTCATAAGTGATATCTTCAATGTTTGAACTGCTGAGAGTGAACACAAGGTCCAGTCTTGCTGGTTCATCCTCCCCTCTCTCTCTGATAGTGTCCTAGCATGTTGATGCATGAGGTTTTCCAGTACCACATCCATCATCTTGGCTCTCCATGTTTCGGGATCCCCGTGTGTCTCCAGGTTTTCCCAGTCGATCTTTCTGTGGTTGAAATCGCCCATAACCAGTAACTTTGCTCTGCTCGAGTGAGCTCTTCTTTTCACCTCAGCCAGTGTGTCCACCATCGCTCTGTTGTTTTTTCGTACTCCTCTCTTGGCCTCCTGCAGTCTGTGGTGGGTTATACATCAATCCAATGAGTATTTATGTTCCCCAGACTGAATTGTATCCTATGTAGTCCCTTTCTCCAATCTCGTCCATGCCTTCCATTTCCTTAAATCCCCATCGGGTTTTTTATGAGCAGTGAAAAACCCTCCTTCCCCTGTGTACTCACCTAGTTGAGGTTGCGGGGGTCGAGTCCGAGCTCCTGTGTGTGTGTGTGTGTGTGTGTGTGTGTGTGTGTGTGTGTGTGTGTGTGTGTGTGTGTGTGTGTGTGTTTTGTGTGTGTGTTGTGTGTGGTGTGTGTTTGTGTGTGTGTGTGTGTTGTGTGTGTGTGTGTGTGTGTTGGTTGTGTGTTTTTGTGTGTGTGTTGTGTGTGTGTGTGTGTTGTGTTTTTTGGGGCATGCAAAGAGTACGTAACTTTTATTCGGCGCATGTACACACCCTCATTTACAGGCTATCTCCCCCAACCAGCGAACCAGGTGACTGAGAGTTTACGATGGGGCCCCGTCATTCAACTAGTACCCAGGTTCCAGCCAATACGAAGACCATTGTCCTCATCGCTTCTGGGCTGTGTGGACGTGCTGTGCAGACGCTCCCGATTCAGTTGATTTTCTGTGCAGTTTGCCTGTTAGGAGCAATCAACATGGCAGATAGACATGGCAGACGTGTGAATACTGTGTGGAACTGGTACGTGGTGCCCTAAGCAGTTCTACAGTGCAGGTGCTACTCTCTACGATTATTCGTGATGTGTATGGGATACCCAATGAAGAGCTTTATGGTGTGGCTGTTAACGGAGTTATGGGAATTTTCATCAAATTTATAAATGCTGGATTTTACTCAAGCATAGTTGACAAGTACCACGAGAAGAGGATGGCCGTGAATACAGCAGTGGAGGTATGTCTACATGATGTATCCAGCTATGTGACATACATAAAAGTCAGGAATGTGCCCTTAGAAGCTACAGAGTATGATGTGGTTGCGGTCTTTCGTCGTTATGGCAAGATTCATGCGGCGGAATTGGGAGTGTGGAAGGATGGGCCTTATGTGGGACTGCCTGAGGGATCCTTCAATCTGAAGATGACGTTACGGCAATCAATTCCTTCGTATGTTTTACTGGAAGAGTTCCGAACTGAGGTCTATGTATACTATGCAGGACAGAGGCGGACTTGTAGGCTGTGCGGATCATTTGACCATATGGCAGCCCAATGCCATAGGAAACCAGGACGGAGGGAACAGATGCCAACACCGGTGGATCAGCAGTTGGGTCCTGTGGTGCAGGAGACAGATGCGGCCGAAAGGCAGGCATCGTGCAGTTGGAGTGAGGAAGTGGATAAAGCAGAGGTGGAGACGGACTCATGTGCTACGTTACCTGTGGGGACGGGGCCTGAGCAGACGACGACGACGAACAATGACGGTGAGCCTGTAATGCAACAGGATGGAATGCTGGATGAGGTTTTGAATACCTTCCTGAGTGAGGTGGAGGGGAGTCTGGATGATGAGCAGCGTGGACGCTCATTGGAGGAGACTATAGTCTCATCGGGACATGGGAAGACCGTGTGCAATGAGGGGAAGAAGGACATGGTAGCGGCTGAAGTGCACAGAGCGTGCATGGAAGAGGAGGTTACATGTGGAGACGGAGGTTCACGCAAGAGAACAGCTGGGACGTCTGATATGGATGACGGCAGAGGGCAGAGACCTGGGGAGAAGTCTTGGAAGCCCAGGTTGGATCTCCCGGAGAGTGGGTGTAGCGGTGCTGAAGTACTGAAAGGTTCAAAGGATAAGGGGGGGGGGTTGGGGGACTGGACAGGCAAGGTGACAAACGGGGCTCTAGTCAGCAGCCAGGTCACGCGGGTGCCATTCCAAGGCGGCGGGGCAAGCCGCCTTTACTGTTATAATTCAAGGTTGTAACGATCAATGTTAATGGCCTGAGAGCCGAGGTTAAAAGAGTATGGGTGGAATGGTTTTTAAAGAGATTTAATGTAGATATATGTTTCATTTAGGAGCACAATTATAAGTTTGGTTGTGAATTGTCTTTGAAATGATATAAGTTGTATGTGAGTGGCTCTTTGAGGTTAAAAGGTGGGGTTGCTGTGGCTGTAAAGGAAACCAGTCCATTGCGTATTTTGGGGTGGAAGGAGGGGGGGGGGGGGAGGGTCGTGCGGGTGGAGGGAGAATGGGGTGCAACGAGGGTTTGTTTTATAGGAGTGTATATGCCGGCAGCTGGCAACGCACGAGTCAAGGAGAACTTTGTGAGAGAATTTTTGATGTACTATTTAAGGGGTTTACCTTTAGTCACTGTAATAGGGGGAGATTGGAATTGTGTTATTAGGGGGAGGGATGTGGAACCGAGGGGGGCGGGGTGTATGTTGGCATGTTACATAATGTGTTTGGAGACGTGGGGGTTTTGGATGTTGTGGGGAGGGGGGGTTGGCAGGTTGAGTATATGTTTGTCAGACGGGATTATGCTGCAAGATTAGATAGGATCTATGCAACGGAGCTGTACGTGTGTTGGGAGTCAGGACTTTTGATGTGGGGTTTTCTTGATCATAGGGCAGTTATGGCAGATCTCGATTGGGAGGATATGGTTAGGATACAATCGGGTTTTTGGAAATTAAATGCAAGACTCGTGAGGAGTGAGGAGGTGAGTATGGCTTTTGGGGAATGGTGGCAAACTTTTTGGGATTCTAGAGAGGTAGAGTCGTGTGTCTTAGAATGGTGGGAAAGGCACGCTAAGCCGGGTATAGCAGGTTTTTATAAAAGGAAGGGAAGGGAGAGGCAGGGTGGGGGTTTATGGGTTGCAAAATTATTTTGAATATCAGCTAAATGGATGTTATGAGGAAGGAGGGGGGCGGCAGTACGGAAACATGGTGCAACTCAAGGACAGGTTGGCAGAGTTACATAATGGTAGATTTGATGCGGTACGTGTAAGGGCGGGAATGGAGGCTGTGCTGTAGGGTGATAAACCTTTGGGAAGTGTTTTGCGAGGTTTTAGGGTAAGGCAGAAGGATTCGACTATTTTAAACTTGGAGGTAAGTGAGGATATGGGTGGTTATCATAAGGGACAGGTACTGAATACTACAGAAGGCATGAGCAATTATGCTGATTTCTGGTTCCAAAAGAAGTGGGGGAAGGGGGAGGAGGGCGATGTTATTGAGGAGGTGTGGGGGGGAGAGGTTTAGGGTCATGTGGAGAGGGGGGCCTGGGGATGGGAGGTGAGATTAGCATGGGGGAAGTTGAGGAGGCTGTGTTCAATATGAGTACTGGCAAGGCACCGGGTATAGATGGGACATCAAATGATTTTTATAGAATTCAATGGGAGCACATTAAGTACTGTCTGGTGAGGGTCATGAATTGTATGCGACGGGAGGGACAGTTAGGACAGACTCAGCGAACGGGTGTAGTCGTATTAGTATGCAAAAAGCAAGAGGGAAGAGTATTGAGTGAGTACAGAGCTATTTCGCTAATGTGTGCCGACTACAAGATTTTCGCGAAGATACTGGGCAATAGGATGAAGAAGGTGTTAGGTGGGGTTATTCATAAGGGGCAGATAGGTATTCCGGGCAGAAGCATGAGAGATGGGCATGGCCACATTAGGGATTTTTTGGAGGGTTGCAAAGGGGGAGGGCTTTTGGGCATTGATTGGGAAAATGCATACGACTGTGTGGATAGAAACTTTCTGAGGGCTAGTTTGTTGCATCTCGGTTTTGGCATGGGAGTGGTGAGGTGGGTTGATACAATGTATTCATCTGCAATGGTGCGAGTACAAATTAATGGCAGGTTGGGAAGGCCTGTAAGGATGGAGAGGGGTTTGAGACAGGGGTGTCCCCTGTCTCAAATATTGTTTGTGTGTATGCAGCTTCCATTTTATGGGCTCGTTGAGGGGAGGGGGATTTTAAATGGGGAGAAGGATGGGTGTATAGATGTGGTGGGGTATGTGGATGATATACCACTGTTCTGATAGCCGTAGTGAAGGGATTGCGTACGGTGGAAAGTGTGTTGGAGCTTTAAGGGAGGGCATCTGGCATGCGGGTGAAAAAGAGCAAAATCAAGTTGCTGGAGGTGGGTGCCTGGGGGGGGGGGGGGGGGGGGGCTTGGGGTTGGAGTTTGGGTGGGAAGTAGTGGCTAGGCTAAAAATTTGTGGAGTTATATACATGACAGATGCGCGGGAGGCTAGGCAGGTGAATTCGGAGGTGGTGGTGGAGAAGGCAGTAAAAAAGTTAAGGAGTTTACGGGCGGGGGACGTCACATTACAACAGCGGCGATAATCGTAAATTCATTAGTTTATAGTAAAGTGTGGAGTATGGCTGTGGTGTATCCACTGCGGACTCCAGACGTACATGAGATTCAGAGGAGGGCATTACGTTATGTTTGGGGTTTTGGGAGGGCATGGCTAAGTAAGGAGGTGGTGATGTCGAATATACGCAGTGGAGGAGTAGGCCTTTTAGCGTTAGGGCCGAGAGTAAAGGCCTTATATGTGAAACAGAGGTTCGTTAGGGAGGGGGGGGGGAAGAGGGGTTTTGAGTGGGGAAAGTGATGGAGGATGTGAGGAGATGATGGAGCAGAAAAGAATTAATTGAATGCGAGGATATGCTGAGGTTATTGTTATTGATTAGGGAGGTGGAAAAACTTAGGGTGGGGGTTTTGGTGACGATGAGCAGAAGGCAGGAAATCATACAGGGGGTATCGGTTTATCCCTTGTATGATTGGGGTATGATATGGGAAAGACTTTCAAAGCTTAAGTTAATGCCGAGAGTACGGGAGTTTGTATATAGATTTATAATGGGGATATTAGCATTTGAAAGCTGTTTTGTGTTCAATGGGATTGGTGAGGGAACAGACCTGCGATCACTGTGGAGAACAGGAAACAACTTTTCATGCGGTTTATTCTGTGAAGAGTTGAGGGAGGTAAGGGTGTGGTTAGCGAAGGTTTTTAGGTTGATGGGTGGGGGTAATGTAGAGACCCTGCGAGCCTTAACATTAGAAGTACGCGGGGTCTCCAGAGAAGTGAAAAGGGCGATTATGTATGTAGTGGTGGATTTTCTGTATATTTTCTGGGGGATGAGGGACACGGGAGGGGGAAGAATTATGATTAGGGCAATTGCGGCGGGCATATATAGAATGATTTGCAGAAACAAACTTATTTACGGGGGACAGTGGAGGACACGTTTTCCGGAGATCTACTGCAAACTTACGGTCAAGGGCCTCATTCAGTTGGCGAGCTAATTTTACGTAAAGGACTGGTTTCCTTTATAAGCGGGTTGACATTAGTTTTTCGGAGGGAGAGTGTATGAGGTAAAGGACTTGCGAAGGAATGTGAGGGTCGGGAAGGTATGTACTGAGTGGTGCTGTGTTGACATGTAAGTTTTGTGTGCAAGATTTTGATTAGCCCAAGATTTGTATAAATTAGGTCCTTGTGATTAAAAGGGAGTTATAGAAGTCACTGTCTATGTTAGTCTACCTGTTTTTGCAAAGATAATTTTTCTGGTATGTATTTTCGTAGTATTTATTGTAATTTTGTAGGGAATTTCTTTCCTCTTAGATGGCTTTTATATTTGTTTTTACATAATTTGTTTTCCATCACTTTTGTAATGTTATTAAGTTTCGTTGCTGATGCAACGTATACTGTAAAATCTTGCAGTTGTTGATGCTTTATGCGCTTATGCAATTTTGTGTAATGCTTATTTTTTGTTATAAAGTAATGTTGACGGATAATTACCAGACTTTGTTCTTTAGTAAAATCTCATAATCAGTTGCATGTATATATAAAGTTACAAAAATTTATGTTTGATCACTGCTGTGATCAATAAGTGTGTGAATGATGTGGGTGTATTTATAGATGAGTTTTCATGGGGGGGGGGGTCCCCCCTCCAACAGTTTTGTGTGTATGTGTCAGATATATTATCATTTTGTATAATGTGTGTCAGTGCATGGTGTGTATGTATTCTGCGTGTTTCAAAATTTTTTCTCTTGCACTTGTGATATAATTCTTCGTAATCTTGTCCAGATCCTGTATTACTGTGGTATTTAATATTTTATACTACCTTGTAATTTATGATGTTTTAAATAAAAAAAATACGAAGATGGTTTTGGCAATCGCAGAGGTTATGTGGGTACAACTCTCCTGTCTGCCCTTGTCATTCCCATTCTAGAGCTGGTTGAAGCACGGTCTGCTCTCTAGTGGCTTCTATTCTGCCTTGCTTACCGTGGAGTGCACTAATACCTATCACTGTACATAGTGTATGTAGTGTACATACTGCTGTTCTAAATTGGTGAAGGATAATATAAGTCAAAACTTTTCTGCTGTGTTTATTTTGCTCCCTTTACACCCAGGATAACAGGCCATTTGGACTCCTGGGTTGTAATATGGGTAGCCTGTCCGAGAGCTGGAGCTGGACTTAGAGAAAGGGTTGAGCCTAGGGTGAAGTTGGAAGCAGGAACATTGTGTAGCTTGCTGTCTGGCATTGCATTAGCTTTGCCAACGCTTTACAAACTTTGTGTGTCAGTTGCTTTGCTATGGTCGGCCTTGCTATTGTGTGACGTTCAACAGCTCGCTACTAGCTTGTTCGGAGTGCTCGCTTCGCTACGGTCAATCTTGTAGAACAGTGTGTAGCTTGCTGTCTGGCATTGCTTTACAAATTTTGCGTGTTAGTTGCTACTAGCCTGTTCGGTGTGAAGATTTTTGCAGTCAGCTTTGCTATTGCGTATCCACCTTGTATGTGTATTCTGCAATCGTACTGTGCATAGCTAAGCGTGCTCTGCAAATTAACGTGCTACGTTGGGGTATTCTGCAATCGTACTGTGCATAGCGAATAACTTATACTTTGTGGTATGCCACCTAGACGAGTCAGACGTCTGGTGTCGGCATATACTTTGTTTAACCTACCTAAATTGTCCCTACAGCGTTGTTGGCAAATTGCTCGTTCCATTGGCATTAATTACGAACGCACTCTCACAGCTGCGCAACTGCGTTCATTGATTACTGACAAACTTCGAGAAGAAGAGATGGCACATCAGACTCCTCCCTTTATGGGAGTTAGGGAAAAAACTGCTATGTTCTCGCAGGAGGAAGATGATATATCAACGGAGCAAAATAGTCAGTCTAGTGCAGCAGGGTTGTCTCAAGGTGAATCAGCGGCGTTGGCACTTGAGCTGGCAAAAATCAATCTTGAGCAGACTAGGGAACAGAGAGCATTTGCAAAAGAAGAATTTGATAGGGAAAGAGAAAGGAGGCAGTTTTCGCATTCTGTAAATGACTTTAGTTTACAGAAAGCAGTACAGCTTGTTCCCCGCTTCAATGAGGCCGAACCAGAAAATTTTTTCGAAAGCTTCGAAAATCAGGCTCGAGCCTTGAGGTGGCCGGAACAGCATTGGGCATCGTTGGTTCACACAGCATTGTTTGGTAAGGCACAGGAATTTACGTTAAATGACACTGAATTTTCTTATTATCAAGTAGTGAAGACCACAATTTTGGGAGCATATACATGTATGCCAGCTAAATATCGGAAATTGTTCAAATTAGGCAGGCGACAGCTTGGTCAATCCCTGGTTGATTTTGTGCGACAGCAGACCAAAGCTTTTACCAGCTGGTATAAAGCAAGTGGTGTTGCAACATTTGAGGATCTGGTGCAGCTTATTCTGATTGACAACTTGCTGGAGTCTGTGGGACCAGAGGTTCGAGTCTTTCTGCAGGATCGTGACTTAACCACTGCATTAGAGGCAGCCAGATTGGCTGATACCTTCGAAACTAACCGCTCCTTGTCCGAGCGGTCCCGTCTCTCTTTTCAACAGCCTGGGATGAGCAGAGATCGTCAACCTTGGAGAATGAAGTGCCAGCCGGAGGGAGAACGTCTACGTCAGCCAACTAAGTCACCTGGTGAGCCACGCTTCTCAACTTATGGTCCACCTGGTGAGAGACAAACTACTCAACATGGTGCATCTCGACAACAGTATCCAGAGAAACACCAGCCAGAGCGACACCAGTTGCAACGTCAGCAGGGAGTAAAGGGCAAGCCTGTCGTCTGCTTCCTCTGTAACAAAGTAGGTCACATCCGTTGCCCCCATGAACCCCAACCCATTGGGAAAATCTCTAATATCCCTAGTAACATGTCCCTGAGAGAAGTAGAAAAAGGGATCGCCCCTTATTATTGTAAGAGTCTTATTTCCCTTCAGGAAAACTCAGAAACAACTGAAGTCAAAACCTTTAGAGATACTGGAGCATATTGCTCACTTATAAGAGAGGGAATATTATCCCTTTCAAAGAATACTTCCTTGAATTCCTCTGTTTTATTGGAAGCATTTGGAGGAGTTATATATTCTGTCCCTTTGCATAAAATTTATGTACAGTGCAAATATTACACTGGGTACTTGACTGTGGGTGTATCCGAAGGATTCCCCATGAAAGATGCCATGTTATTACTGTATTACTGGGTAATAACATTACCACTGCTAGTGTGTCCTGAACCCATAATGATTAATTCTTCTCCGGTGTTGGCCATAACTCGGGCAACATCCCAAGGGTTGTCTAGCGAGAATGTTGACCTATCCTTGGACGACTCTGATCTCGGAATAGCCACGTTGTTTTACGAGGCACACCGGCCAGAGCCTCGTAAATCAAGTGAACAGACCCCGATCAAGCTTTCCTATTCCCAGGTTGCAGGATTGCCAGATATCTGTTTCCATGCCCGAGGGACTGTCCTTCCGGGAGGAACAACGAAAGGACCCTTCTTTAAAATTTGCTTTTCAGGCAGCCATGGGTAAATCCTCTTTGGATCATTCGGTCAGGTATAAACTTAAAAACGATTATTTGATCTGCACTGAGACTGGTAAGGAGATAGAAGGCCGGCAATTGTCTGACAGGTTAGTGGTTCCAATAAAGTTTAGACCTCAAATATTGAATATAGCTCATAATACTTCATTAGGAGGTCACTTAGGAATTACTAAAACCTTATATAGAATCACAAAAGAATTTCATTGGCCAAAATTAAAGCAGGATGTGAAGAATCATATCCGGTGTTGCCGAGAATGTCAGCAAGTAGGGAAACCTGGACATTCCATTAAACCTGCACCTCTCCATCCTATACCTGCTGATGGAGAACCTTTTGCAGATTTAATTATAGATTGTGTAGGTCCACTACCTAGGTCAAAGTCGGGAAATCAGTATTTATTTACCATTATGGATAGAGTAACTAGATATCCTGAAGCAATTCCCATGTGCAGTATTAATACTAAAGCTATTCTCAAAGCTTTAACAAAATTTATCTCTTGTTTTGGCATTCCTAAAACTATTCAAAGTGATCAAGGTACTAACTTCACTGCCAAAGCATTTAGGGAAGCATTAACTAGGTTAGGGATAATCCACAACTTATCCACTGCCTATCATCCTCAGTCCCAAGGCGCCTTGGAAAGATTCCATCAGACCCTAAAAACCATGATGAGAACTTTTTGCATGCATTTTCCTACAGTGCGAGAAACGGTGCAAGAGTCTACCGGGTGTAGTCCGTTTGAGCTGATCTTTGGGCACAATGTACGAGGTCCTCTTCGGGTGCTCAAAGAAGGATGGATGGGAAAGTTAGCTCACTCTACAACCCGTCTTCAAGGTTGCAGGTGGCACATCAGTTAGCCAAGGCTAACCTAAAGACAGCTCAAAATAAGATGAAACAGAGGTATGACAGAAGTGCACAATTCCGCTCCTTCCATCCAGGAGACAAGGTGTTGGTGCAGGAACCTATACCTGGCCACACCTTGAAAGCTAGATTTGCGGGACCTATGCAAATTGTAAGTAAATTATCTGATGTAAATTATGTGGTAGCTCCCCTTGACAAGACCTCAAAAACTAAAACCTACCACATTAATCAGTTAAAATCTTTTTATACACCAGATAAAGTCCCAGTAATGACTCTGTCCTCTACCTCTGAGGACGACTCTGATTCTTTGCACTCTACTTCTGAAATTAACGTTAAACTTTCAAACTCTGTCCTCCTCAAGGACCCTAGCTTTTTAATGGAGAGACTATCTGAAACGCAAGCAACAAGTTTAACTGAGCTTCTACAGTCATACCCTAATATTTTTTCAGATGTTCCGAAAAAATGTACGTTAGGTTATCATGATGTTGATGTGGGAAACTCTAAACCTATTAAACTCTCCCCCTACAGAGCTAATCCTGAAAAGCAGAGGCTACTTCAGCAGGAAGTAGAATTTCTGTTAGAGCATGGGTTAGTGGAGGAGTCATCTAGTCCATGGGCTTCACCGTGCATCTTTGTTAAAAAAGCTGATGGAGGGTTTCGTATGTGTACAGACTACCGTAAGGTGAATGAGGTCACAATCAAAGATGCTTACCCTCTTCCTTGTCTGGATGACGTAATCGACTTCGTGGGTAAGGCTACTTTTGTGTCCAAGTTAGATCTCCTTAAAGGTTACTATCAGTTACCTTTGACGGATAAGGCGAAGGAAATCTCTGCCTTCGTAATTCCAGGAGGTCATTATCAATATAGTTACCCCCTTCGGAATGAAAAACTCCCCCTCTTCATTCCAGAAACTTATCCATCAGGCTATTAAAGGACTTGAAGGCACGGCAGCGTACCTGGATGATATTGTTGTGGTGTCTGATACTTGGGATCAACACCTATTTAGACTTAAGGCTCTTTTTGAGACCTTTCATAGTTCCCATTTAACTGTTAATTTATCTAAATCTTCCCTTGGCCAGGCCACTGTCACTTTTCTAGGCCATGAAGTAGGTAGTGGTAAAGTTGCTCTTAAACTTGCTAAAGTTCTTGCCATTAAAGATTATCCAGTTCCTCATGATAGGAAATCTCTTCAGCATTTCCTAGGCATGATAGGCTTTTACAGAAGATTCTGTAAGAATTTCTCAGATATTGTAGCCCCTCTTACCTCTCTTACCAGTCACAGTTCCCTTTAATTGGAACCCAGAATGTGAAAGTGCTTTTGATAAAGCAAAAAGATTATTGTGTACTGCACCCATTCTTTTGTCTCCAGACTTCTCCAAACTTTTTTCATTACAGGTTGATGCTTGTGAGTCTGGGGTTGGGGCAGTACTATTGCAAAACGGGAATGAGGAGTTGCAGCCTGTAGCCTATTTTTCAGCAAAGCTCCAACCACATCAGAGGGCTTACTCTACCATTGAAAAAGAAGCTCTCGCGCTGGTACTGGCTTTGGAGCATTTCGATGTTTATGTGGGCCAGACATCGCAGGTGGTTACTGTCTACAGTGATCACAATCCTCTAGTATATCTCCAAGCTATGAAGAACCACAACACAAGGCTCATGCGCTGGACATTACGACTGCAACCCTATTGTATGAAAATTGCGCATATTGCCGGCAAAGAAAATATGTTGGCAGACTCTTTATCTAGAGTCTAACTATATTATTTAATTATATATTAGGTTAGGATGTTAGGTTACTTGTGGTAACCCCTTTCAAGCTCTTTTTTTTTATCCCCTGGTGTGGGTTTTTTTTTTTTAGTGAGGGGATGCGGGCTACCGTCCGCCTGTATCTTGGACCTAAGCTAGCCCGACTATCTGCTGTCTCACTCTGAGTTTAGGGTTTGGCTTTTTGTCACGAGAAGAGCTGAGCTCTATCTAAGAGTTGGATGGTTGAGAGGAAAGGGGGTCCCATTATTTTGTGCCATGGCGGCACGGTTACCACTGGGAGGTGGCAGCCTAATCCTGAACCTTCTCGGGGTGGGGGTGTGGCATGCAAAGAGTACGTAACCTTTATTCGGCACATGTACATACCCTCATTTACAGGCTATCTCTCCCAACCAGCGAAACAGGTGACTGAGAGTTGACGATGGGGCCCCGTCGTTCAACTAGTACCCAGATTCCAGCCAATAAGATGGTTTTGGCAATCGCAGAGGTTATGTGGGTACCACTCTCCT
>NC_069404.1:103946155-103963655 GCF_026875155.1 Cherax quadricarinatus
CCTGTGTGCTCACCTCTGTGTTTATGCATGCACCTCATTGTTTGTGGGCACGACACCTTGATTGCTAGTATGCGCATGATTTTTTTTCTGCCTGCTTCCTTGTTTGCATGTTTGCCCCTGTGTCTATGTGCGCAGATCCGTGTTCATGTACGCGCTCCGATGTCTGTAGTGTGCGCTATTCTCTGCTATGTTCGTCATATATGCTCATGTCTCCGTGTTTATGTGCGCATCTGTGCTTATCTTACTGTCCTTATCTTGTTCCACTTATGTAACTGTGCTTATCTTACCTGTGTTTACCTAGCTGTGCTTACCTGTGTTAACTAGCTGTGCTTACCTGTGTTAACTAGCTGTGCTTACCTGTGCTAACCAGCTGTGCTTACCTGTGTTTACCTAGCTGTGCTTACCTGTGTTTTCTAGCCGTGCTTACCTTTGTTAACTAGCTGTGCTTACCTGTGTTTACTTACTTGTGTTAACTAGCTGCACTTACCTGTGTTAACTAACTGTACTTACCTGTGTTTTCTAGCTGTGTTTATCTGTGTTAACTAGCTGTGCTTACCTGTGTTAACTAGCTGTGCTTACCTGTGTTAACTAGCTGTGCTTACCTGTGTTAACTAGCTGTGCTTACCTGTGTTAACTAGCTGTGCTTACCTGTGTTAACTAGCTGTGATTACCTGTGTTAACTAGCTGCACTTACCTGTTTTAACTAGCTGTACTTACCTGTGTTAACTAGCTGTACTTACCTGTGTTAACTAGCTGCACTTACCTGTGTTAACTAACTGTACTTACCTGTGTTTTCTAGCTGTGTTTACCTGTGTTAACTAGCTGTGCTTACCTGTGTTAACTAGCTGTGCTTACCTGTGTTAACTAGCTGTGCTTACCTGTGTTAACTAGCTGTGCTTACCTGTGTTAACTAGCTGCACTTACCTGTTTTAACTAGCTGTACTTACCTGTGTTAACTAGCTGTACTTACCTGTGTTAACTAGCTGCACTTACCTGTGTTAACTAGCTGTACTTACCTGTGTTAACTAGCTGTACTTAACTGTGTTAACTAGCTGTACTTACCTGTGTTAACTAGCTGCACTTACCTGTGTTAACTAGCTTTACTTAACTGTGTTAACTAGCTGTACTTACCTGTGTTAACTAGCTGTGTTTACTTAGCTATGTTTGTCAGGACTGCTTTATGGGTTCACAACAGCAGGAGAGAAAAACAGAATGTGTCTCTGGCCTTATTACACAATAATTGGTCAAGTGATCCTTACAGCTGAATCTCTCCACATCTAGGCGGGAACAACCCTTAACCGAGGACCCATTACTGACAGCTCGGTCAGGTTTAGACACGACGACTTCGCCAGGAAGTGGCTAGAAAAAATTACTGAATACAGTATTTATGCAAATGGAATGGGCGGTGAAAATCTATAAAAAATCTTGTTTGAATGAGAATTGATGCAACACCAATCAAAGTTTTGAGGATATACAATTAAATAAATAGGTTCGATCGTGGCTCGAGTAATGACTTTGCAAATTCTGAAGTAAAATGGTATCGTTAAAATTTATTGAAATTTTCAACTGAAGACAACATGGGGGTGTTCGGACAAGTTATTCCACTTCTAAGGATCAGAAGTGGTGAAGGACATGAACGATCTCGTAAGATTATGAACATACCTGGAACATACCTGGAGAGAGTTTCGGGGGTCAACGCCTTCGCGGCCCGGTTTGAGACCAGGCCTCACGGTGGATCAGGGTCTGATCAACCAGACTGTTACTGTTGGCAGCACGTAAACCGACGTTCGAACCGCAGCCCGGCTGGTTAGGTACTAACTTTAGGTGCCTGTCCAGTGCCGGCTTGAAGACAGCCAGGGGTTCATTGGTAATCCCCTTCATGTATGCTGGGAGGCAATTGAAAAGTCTTGGGCCCCTGACACTTATTGTGTTCTCTTAGTGTACTCGTGGCGCCTCTGTTTTTCATTTGGAAATGTTGCATCTCCTTCTGAGTCTTTTGCTGTCGTAGGGAGTGATTTTCGTGTGTAGGTTTGGTACTAATCCCTCCAGGATTTTCCAAGTGTATATTATCATCTATCTTTCTCGCCTGCATTCCAGGGAATACAAATCATGGGGCTTTAACAGTTCCCAGTAATGTAGGTACTTAATCGTACTTACATGTGCCGTGAAAGTTCTCTGTACATTCTCCAGGTGAGCAATTTTGCCTGTTTTGAAAGGGGACGCAAGTGTACAGCAGTATTCCAGCCTAGAGAGAACAAGCGATTTGAAGAGAATCATCATGGGCTTCTCATCCCTGGTTTTAAAGGTTCCAATTATCCATCCTATCATTTTTCTGGCAGATGAGGTAGATACATTGTTGTGGTCCTGACGGTGAGATCCTTTGACATTATCACTGCCAGGTCCTTCACATTGGTTTTTCGCTCTATTGTATGGTTAGAATTTGTTGTATACCCTGATAAAGTTTTAATTTCCACAAGTTTTCCATATCTAAGTAGTTGAAATTTCTCTTCATTGAACTTCATATTGTTTTGAGTGGCCCATTTGAAGATTAGATTGATGTCCGCTTGGAGTCTTGCAGTGTTATCCGCAAAGGAAAACACGGAGCTATGGCTTACATGCCCGTCTAAGTCAGATATGAGGATGAGGAACAGGATGGGAGTGAGTACTGTGCCTCGTTTAACAGAGCTTTTCATTGTAGCCACCTCAGACTTTACTCTGTTTGCTATTACTTTTTCTGTTCTCTTTGTTAGGAAATTATAGATCCATCTACCAACTTTTCCTGTTATTCCTTTGTCAAGAATTTTGTGCGCTGTTACACCATGGTTGCATATGTCCAAGGTTTACCCAAAGTATGTGTATACTGCATCTGTACTTTTATCCTCTAAAGCATCCAGAATCTTGTCATAGTGGTCCAGTAGCTGGGACAGGCAGAAGCGACCTGCTCTAAACCCTGGGTTGTGTAACTGATGGGTATCTAGGTGGTTTGCGATTTTGCTTCTTATAGCCCATTCAAAGATTTTTATGATATGGGATGTTAGTGCTATCGGTCTGTAGTTCTTCGCAACTGCTTTACTGCTACCTTGTGGAGTCTGTTATTTTTAGTGACTGCTGGATGACTTCTGTGTACATGCTCCCTCTCCATAGAATGCTGAAGGCACGTGATAGGAGCTCCTTGTAGTTCTTGATGAACACGGAGTTCCACGAGTCAGGGCCTGGGGCAGGGTGCATTGGCATGTCATTAATTGCCTTTTTTGAAGTCTTATTGTGTTAGGATAATATCAGAGATTTTTTAAATAACCAAAGTTTGAGTCTCGGTCATAAAAAAATAATTTAGATTGTCGATCCTAAGTCTGGTTAATGACTCACTGAACACCGAGTCATATTGGTACTTTAGTATCTCACTGATTTCTTTGCTGTCATCTGTGTAGGTCCCATCTCGTCTAGGCAGGTGTCCAATACTTAATGTTGTTTTCGCCTTAGATTTGGCATTAGAGATAAAGTATTATGGGTATCTCTCAATTTCATTGATGGCTTTAAGTTTTTCCTGAGATTCTTGTCTCCTGTAAAATTCTTTAAGCTTAAGTTCGATATTTGCTATTTCATTGACTAGTGCCTCCATTTGTATTTCAGATATATTGTTCCATCTCAGCAGCTCTGTGATTTTTCGCCTTCGTCTGTATAGGGAGCATCTATCTCATTCTAGTTTACATCTTCTCTTTCTTTTTCTTAATGGAATGTGCCTTGAGCAGACCTCAAGTGCCACAGAGTTAATTTTTTCTAGACAATGGTTCGGATCTGTGTTGATTAGGATATCATCCCAGCTGGTTTCATTTTGGATATGGTTGGCTTGTTCCCTGTGTATGTTTTTGTTATTGAAGCTGAATTTTGTGAAGACACCCTCTTGACTGATCACATTTTGCTGGTCAGGAGCCCTGTGCACACATGTCTGTACCTCTATTATGTTGTAACCTTAGTGTATTGTCTTTGTTATGGTTATATTACATATCAGATCGTCGTTGTTAGAGAAGATTAGATCCAGTGTATTTTCTAGTTTTGTTGGATCCATTATTTGCCAGTCTGAGGTGAATTTGGAGCAGAGATTTACTAGCTCTTGTGCGTTTGTGAATTTTTATCTGAGCTGCCTCCCGGGGTGATCTCTGCTAAAATATTATTTGCTACACTGCTCCATTTTAGGTGTCTCAGTCTGAAGTCCCCCAGTAGCAAGATGTTTGGGGCAGGAGTTGGGAGATTTTTCCAGACAGCTGTCAATTTTCAAAAGCTGTTCTTAGAATTACTGGGAAGTTGCATCCGGAGGCTCGTATACAACCACAATGACAGCGTTTTCACCCCCTATTTTTTTTTTTCGCGTCACTGTTACTGCCATTCTTACAACTCTATCTACTGTAACATTCCTGCAATACTTGACATCGATTATCATTCAAAAGTCTTCTTCAAAAGACCGGTGAGTTGATAGAGACACAAGTGGACATTTATAAATCTCCAATCGACAAAATTTAACAGTACCTTATTTAATAGTATTATGACACTCATTATGGTGAGCTAGCCACGTGCTGTCACCAAGAAAACATCTCCTTACACAAATAACCCGCAATAGAAAGGTGGAGCTTACGACGTCGTTTCGGTCCGACTTGGACCATTTACAAGTCTCAATAACGGGGAGCAGTGCAAGGACGGGTATATTTAGGGCAGGAAGAGGTTTGTGGTAGTAGTAGTAGTAGTTGTAGTAGTAGTAGTTGTAGTAGTAGTAGTAGTAGTAAGAGTTGTAGTAGTAGTAGTAGTAGTGGTACACTTGAAACATATGTCCAAAGTTACTGAAACTAAAACACAATTAAAACCTTAAATAATACCTAAGTTTTCTTTAATATTTTTAAATTATCACCTTGAAATTAACCCCTGTATTAAGCTATTTAAACAAACTGAATTAAATACCTGATTTCCCCAACACATGGGGGAAATCAGTTTCTGGCTGATCACAAGGCTGACAGAAACTGCATCAATGCCAGAAACATGAACAACAGCATTTCTAGTCCTTATATGCAGACTGGTATGACCTAGCTTGTGCCGTGTCGGTGGCTGGGTTTAACGAGAGGGTCCAGTGCCAGTAGGCACTACATCTACTTCTTTCTATATCAGGAAATATAGCCACAACAAAATCGAAAGAATTTCATCTATTTTAAAACACCATTTATATTATCTATAAAAAGTTTATGAACACCATTTATATTATCTATTAAAAAAGATACTATGAATCACAATTTAGTTATCTATAACAAGATTATTTGAAATCAAAACTTCTTATCGAATTTTGGCATTGCTAATGTTTGATTTAAAATTCCTCAACAATATATTTGAACCAACAATAGTTTTGGCATCAATATTCTTTACTTCAGTAAAATCTGCGATTTTTTAAATTTTTCCAATTTGCTTTTCACATTTTCTGTTTAAAATTCTGTAAGAATTTTATATTTTTATTTTTGAAAAATCCAGTTTGATAAAATTAGCAAAAGAATGGAAAATTAGCATCCAAACACAACCCAGAATCAATACAAAAATACTTCTTATTAAGATACATCAGTATTTAGGGTTTGAAGCCGATCAAAAGAAGCATTGACTAGCTATTATAGGAGAAACAATTTTCTTAATAAAACTGGCAAATTGAAATTTACACAGCTGAAAGTGAGTAACATTTTGTGTTTTAATAAATCCCACCAACTGTGAAAGTTTCAAACTGATCGGAAAAGGCATTCTCGAGTAATTGATCTGATTCCGAGTCCAAGTTTCTAAGATTTTCAGTAAAATTTCAAATTTGTACCTGTCCTGACTACACTTCTGTGTTACCAACCTTATAATAGAATAAATAGTCAATAAAGTATAGTGAAGACAGTCTCAAGAACCTCTCGTTACTTACTGATCAAAGTGAACTTCACTATTTAGTAATTAATACTGGCAAATTGACATCCGGGCTAGGTCGCCTGCGGCAGCTTGTGGCTCGATACTTAAAGTCTGAAGAACGATCAGTAATTCATTCTATAGGGGTTTTATAACACCTAACTCAACCGATTCAATTTTTTTTTGTGTCTGCTTTTAATAACGGTAAAGTATTTTACCCGTCTCGAGGACTTGGGTGGTAATATATTTGGGCACTATGAGAGTAATGTTTGGCACTATGTGAGGTAATATTTATGGCACTAAGAATGAGGTAATATTCTGGCGCTAAGAGAAGTAATTATATGTGGCACTAGAAGAGGTATAATATTTGTGGCACTAAGAGAGGTCATATTGTGGCACTAGGAGTGGTAATATTTGTGGCACTTAAGAGAGGTAATATTCTGGCAATAAGAGAGGTAGTATTCTGGCAATATGTGAGGATGTATTCTGGACTAACTAGAGGTAAAAATACATTCTGGCACTAAAGGTGGTTATTAGTCTGGGAACTAAGAGTGGTAATATTATGGCACTAAGAAAAGGTAATTTATGGCTCTTAAGAGAGAGGCAAATATTCTGGCATAAGAGAGGTAATATTCTGGCACTAAGAGGGGTAATATTTATGGAACTAGAGAGGTAATATTCTGGACTATGGGAGAGATAATATTATGGTACTAAGAGATGCAATATTTTGGCAAAAAGAGAGGCAATATTCTGGCACTAAGAGAGGCAATATTCTGGCACTAAGAGAGGCAATATTCTGGCACTAAGGAAAGGCAATATTTCTGGGCAATAATAGATGCGTTTATTTGGCCACTAAGAGAAAGAAATGTTATAGCACTAAGATGAAGGTAATATTCTGGCACTAAGATAGGTAATATTCCGGCACTAAGAGAGGTAATATTCTGGCACTAAGATAAGTAATATTCTGGCACTGAGATAGGTAATATTCTGGAACTAAATGAGGTAATATTCTGGCACTAAGAGAGGTAATATTATGGCACTGAGAGAGGTAATATTATTGCAATAAGAGAGGTAATATTCTGGCACTAAGAGAGGTAATGTTCTGGCACTAGGAGAGGTAATATTCTGGCACTAAGAGAGATAATATTCTGGCACTAAGAAAAGTAATATTCTGGCACTAAGAGAGGTAATATTCTGGCAATAAGAAAATAGTATTCTGGCACAAAGAGAGGTAATATTATGGCACCAAGAGAGGTAAATATAATGGCACTAGAGAGGTAATATTTTTTCCCCCCTGGAAACTAAGAATGAGTGTAAATATTTCTGGCACTATGAGTGGTAATGTTCTGGACTAGGAGAGGTAATATTCTGGCACTAAGAGAGGTAATATTATGGCACTAAGAAGGTAATATTATGCACTCAAGACGAGGCCAATTATTATGCACTAAGAGAGGTAAGATTCTGGCACCTAAGGAGGGTAATTATTTATGGCACTATGAGAGGTACTATTCTGGCACTAAGAGAGATAATATTATGGCACTAAGAGACTGCAATATTCTGGCACTAAGAGAGGCCAATATTCTGGCTCTTAAGAGAGGATTATTCTGCATATAGAGAGGCAATATTCTGGCACTTAGAGAGGCAATATTCTGGAATAATAGAGGTATTTTTATGGCACTAAGAGAAGATTGTGTATAGAACTAAGAGGAGGTAATATTTAGGGCACTAAGAGATAGGTAATATGCGGCACTAAGAGAGGTAATATTCTGCACTAAGATTAAGTAATTTTATGGCACTGAGATAGGTAATATTCTGGAACTAATGAGGGGTAATATTATGGCACTTAGAGAGGTAAATTTTATGGCACTGGCGTGTTAATATTGTTGCAATAAGAGAGGTTATTGTTCTGGCACTAGGAGATGGTATATTCTGGCACTAAGAGAGGTATATTATGAGCACTAAGGAAATGTATTATTCTGCACTAAGAAGAGGTATTTATTGGCATAAGTGAGATAGTATTCTGGCACTAAGAGAGGTAATATTATGGCACTAAGAGAGGTAATATAATGGCACTAAAAGAGGTAATATTCTGGCACTAAGAGATGTAATTTTTTCTGGCACTGAGAGGTATTGTTATGGGCTCTGGAGAGGTAATATTCTGGCACTAAGAGAGGTAATATTCTGGCACTAAGAAAAGTAATATTCTGGCACTAAGAGAGGTAATATTCTGACAATAAGAGAGATAGTATTCTGGCACTAAGAGAGGTAATTTATTCTGGCACTAAGAGGAGGCAATATTCTGGCATAAGAGAGGCAATATTCTGGCACTAAGAGAGGCAATATTCTGGCACTAAGATGAGGTAATATCTGGCACTAAAGAGAGGTAATTTCTGGCACTAAGAGGGTAATATTATGGCCACTAAGAGAGGTAATATTCTGGCACTAAGAGAGGTAATATTTCGCACTAAGGATGGCAATATTCTGGCTCTAAGAGGGCAATATTCTGGCACTAAGAGAGGTGGTCAGATGACAGCAAGGAAATGAGTGAGCTACTCAAGTCCCAATTTGACTCAGTTTTTAGAAGCGCTAACCAAGACTGAGAGTCGAAAGATCAAAAGGATTTTTTTATGAGAGAGCCACACATATTTGATTATCACCAAAGCAATCCGATGATATCCTGACGCACAAATGACTTCGAAACAGGCGATAATGCATGCCATGCACTCTTCCCAGGGCCAGTCCTCATGGAACTCTGGTTCATCAAGAAACTGCAAGATGACCCTATCACGAGCCTTTTCCATTCCTAAAACAAGGGTGGAGGCTCGACGTTCGTCATTGTAGGATGCCAGCAGTCACCGGCTTTCAACACGCATGTTATATTTTGTATCAATCAAATCACATATTACTCGGGTAGATAATTTCCAGTAGATCCTTCATGTGTTAGCTCAAATCACCGTCCAGTATGGTTTTAAATAAGTGGGACCCACTGATCAGATCAGATAGATGGTCCGAACCCTTGGACTGGTTACGAACCCTTGACGGGTCCGAACCCTCGACTGAGTCCGAACCCCTGGACCTGGTTTCAAACGGTTTCGTTGTGCACCACCTAGAGGTTATTAATAGAATATTCAGAGGAGTTGCTAGTAGAATGAGTAAATCAAACCATTCAATCATTTTGAAGCTGTGTGTAGTTGTGGTCAGTCAAAACAAACGGGCTTCCACATGCATAAATTGTCTTTTCTGTGGAAATGTGGTTGTCACCGCCCCTTGTGCAGATATCAAAGAACTTGCTACATGCAGTATTAAAACAGGGAAGTGTTTTTGGGTATGCCCAAATGAGTTAAATCTGGGACTAAAATCACAAGGGTATTAAAAGTGGTCAACATCAAGCTGCTTTCATAGAAAACCTGGAAGCTTTTAAACAGATTGGCGAAATATAAAAGTCGGGCTGATATGGTACTTGCCCTTGATACTGGCAATCCATGTTGTCAGAAACTGTAAGGCTGGAGATGGATGTCCTGGTAGTCAGTAAAATGGGGGGATGATAGTTGCTGTATGGGAGACAGTTAATGGGGAAGCTGAGGTGCTGTACTGGGAGTACAGTTATGGTGAAAGCTGGAGGTGCTGTCTGGGAGACGTAATGGTGAAAGGCTGGAGATGCTGTCCTGGGAGGACAGTAATGGGGGGAAGACTGGAGAGAAGCTGGAGATGCTGTCCTGGGGGATGACAGTGATGGTGTGAAGATGGAGATTTTGTCCAGGTAGTAGGGAATTATACGCAGGCAGCAGGAAATACTTATGAATGACCTCAAGGGGAAAGGACCATGTAGGGAAACAAGTGTAGTCCCCCCCCCCAAAGATAAGATAAATCCAATATTGCCAAACTAGAAATACCGCCAGGAATAGCAAAACAAGAGGACTCCACTACACATAGTGAGGTTATATTACCAAAAACAAATGGTAAGGGAGCTCATTGTTGGTGCTAGGGAGGATAGAAAGTAAGCAGGGAAACATGCACCACAGGGAATACAGTTACAGAATCCCAAGCAAACCGGAAACCAAGCCTGTGCAAATACTATGCACTCGGTATCTGCTGGCATGGGAAATCTGGGAAAAAAGATGCGGACGTGCAACTATGACCACCCTAGGGGAAATGCCATGCCCCAATATGAAACAGCGAAAATGCAAACTCCCTTACCCTGTAAGCTTTTTCACCCTGAACTGTGTTACATCTTCAGTAACAGGAAAGACTGTGCTCTATAAGGTTTAATATTGCCAGGCATACCTCTCTAAGGGGAACTAAAAAGATACAAATACATCCAAGGGCCATGTTTGAAAAACCTGCGGTAGCCACAGCCCACTCAGCTAGGGCAGAGAAGGTTTTTTAGTGCCAGGTAGAAAAAAAAAGAACTTGCAGGAAATGCGGCCTCACAAGAAATGCGTACACCAAAGACAGTCATCCTGGAGTGGAACCACAAGTCGATAGGCCTCACAACTCCAAAACCAAATGATAAGATACTAATGCGGAAAAAAAATCCCCCCCCAGCTACCAAATCTAATACCACCAGCTCGATACATCGCACTTCGTTGCCAAATTACAGGTCTAAGCGCAACAAACAACAAATACCTTCTTCATCCGTGGACTGCTTGCAGAGGACAAAGAGCAATGTCGCGGAGACTTTCACGTTGACCCACATAATGGATCATTGGACAACTCGAAATGATGGTTCCAGGTTTACACCTATACAGATGGTGTACAGAGTGAAAAGTGGTCAAAAGGCGGGGCCCGGGGTTGGAATGTTGCATTGCTGGTTATGGAACTTTGTTTGCCCATTCACAAGAACTTGCCTAAATGCCTCAAATGATGTAGTGGTAAGTTTTAGCATGCTAATAAATGGGATTCACTGAGAACCAAAACCATTGTCATTAGTGATAGTCTACAAGCCTCCGATATGCAACATTCCCAGCAATTCCAGGATCAGCATGGTTAAATTTGAACACTGTCTGGCATACCTTACCAGCTCCTCGCTGCACCAACATCTTGTCCTGGGGGTATTTTCACTTAAGGCCACTATAACAATGTGTAGGAATATCAGCAACATAATTTGTTTTGACAGTAATAAACAGAGCCAGGCAGCCTTTGATGAAAACTCACAACTCACGCACGAGCTTTTAAATCTCTGCACAAAATTCAATTTATAACCACAGCAAATAATAGAGTTCCTACTAGACTGTGAGAATACACTAGACCTCATCTTCACTAACCAATGATGACTCTGATAAGAAATATCTACCATGATCAACAAATATTATACTCAGATCCACAAACATAATTGAGGTTCAGCATGTATGCGCGGAGACCACCAGACCGAGCTAGCAATTGAGATAGTGCACGAGGGAGCATTCAAAAAATTCAAACTATCAATACATAAACAAATTAAAGTGCGTGAACAAGTAAACAAAGTCCCTAACGATATAACTGGGAAGATATATACTAAGCCAACACAGTCCCCAACTTATGCCAGCAAGAAAACAGATAAACTCGTCAGCATCTAGTCATGATATGCCACAACGGCTTATTCCTCTAAATAAATAGGTAGGAGTGTTAGATGTAAATCAGAAAAGACAGGCAAGCTCCTATGACTGGCGACGGAAAAAGTAATAACCTGCAGCGCGGACTATAGGAGGCAAGCAATATATACTAGAAATATGCGTAGGGGAGACACTGGTCAGAGAATAGCATGCATCGAAATTAAGCTAAAGATATCCTTTAGAGATCAGGATGTAGCAGGGAAGAACTAAGTCCATCTAAATGATAGCGAAAGATACCAAAGTTGTTCTTCTCCTTTATGCCTAGTCAAAACGAGGATAGGAATAAACGTCCAGTATTGGGACCCTAATTTAAACAAGATGCGGTCCTTACCTCTAGAGGACAACTGGAATTGAGTGAGTATCTAATGTACCAATTTGTACCTCAGGTTTTAGCAAGCCGCCTAACACAGAATGAGTTTGATCGAAGTATCAAAATGTTTTTTTTTAGACTGAGTGCACAATTTTGTTTAACACAAAGCCTATCCGTGTTATTAATCCTAAGCACAAAAATAATGACTATCGAACAACAGGCGATAAATGACATTGCCCATGCACACTCTGCCCCAGTCATGCACAGACTCTGGAACTCCTGTGATTTCAATACATGAACAGCCCAAGAAGCCCCTATCACGACGCCTTTTCCATCCTATGGAGGAGGGGTGACATGGACACGGGGGTCGTCCCACAGTTCTCTAAAAAAAAACAGATAGCCCCACTCCACAAAGAGGGGGCAGTTAAGACAACCTGCAAGAACTAAAGACCAATGCACTAAACGTACCCATATCTTAAAAATCTTTGAAAGGGTCCTAACGAAGCATGATCAGCCAACGCATCTAGAACCCATTCAGTTAACACAAAACCCAGGGAAACATGGGTTTAGAAAAAGGTCGCCTCCTGTGTCTGGTTCTCAATACTATTGACCACTACGACAGGACGTCTAAATGCCTAGGAAGACAAAGAATGCAGATGTATATATACAGTTACTTTGCCCAAAAGCCTTCGACAAGTGTGACCATGGGCGGAAATTGCCGAACAATAAAAAAATGCTGTTAGTCTAAAGTATAACAGGAAATTGTCGCGTCGATGGATCTTATAATTTCCTCACTAACAGAACACAGAGGTAGTGCTAGTCAACAGAGTAATATTCCGTAGGACAGCCAGCTACCGGAGTCGTTCACCCGTGAAAAGCTCATGTCGCCACAAGGCACATTACTAGCTCCTCATCTTGTTCCTCATCCCTTAATAGCAGGACTATAGATCAAGGGATGGTCAGCCCAATAGCCCCACACCTGTCTCTCCTTGCCAGGATGACACCCGAATCTGCTAATTGACGTGTTTCCATGGCGCAGACACTGACAAAGATCCAGGCAGACCATCCAACCAAATCTTTCATTGGCGTCTGCAGAAAACAATATGAAGTTCAACGAGTCGAGAAATTTCAAGTTAATCAGATATGCGTAAACATGAGAAATTAAATCTCATCAGCAGGACACTAAACATATTCTGGCCACAAAATAGAGTCCAACACCAACGTCAAAGAACCTGAGGAAGTGTTCCATTGTCGCAGGGTTCTCACCTTCAAGGAACCATATACATTGTATCAATCGATATCTGACTAGAAAAATGACATGGTATGGTATAATGAGAACTTCAAAACTAGGTGAGGGGTCTCAAGCCTCATTGAGATCGGACACTCTTCATAGAGATATTCGTATCTGTATCTAGGGTCTGGAAAAATTTTTATTGCTGCACACATAAACAGCACCTTTCAAGTCTGAGTGAAATTGCCGACATAGAAATGACAGAGAACTTTCCTCTAGGCTGCCGCCATAGAACGGAGATAAAACAACCCCCGCACTTTATTGGGAGCGCTTGAGGTTCTCTAACGCCTGTATTCTGGAACGCGGAGGGAGTAGATTACATTGTTTATATACACTAGGAAAATCCTAGAGGGACTAGTACCGAACTTGCACACGAAAAATCACCCACTACGAAAGCAAAAGTCCTTGGCTGACGTTGCACCATACCCCCCATGAAAGGCAGGGTTGCACTAAGCACGTTAAAGAGACCATACAATAATGTTGCTCAGGGGCACGAGGACTGTTTCAACTGCCCTCACAGGCCACACATTATAGTGGGATACCAACAATCCCCTGGCAGTCTTCCAAGCTGAATATTGGACAAGCACCCCTAAAAGGTCAGTCTACGGATACAAGCACGGGCTGTCGCCGGCCCCCGCTCGTATGTGAGTTGCGTGCAGCAGCAAGTCACAACAGCCTGGTTGATCAGGCTCTGTCCACAGGAGGACTGTCTCAGAGCCAGGGCCGCCGGCCAGTTGGCGTTGACCCCGGCAACTTTCCATCTCCAGCGTATTCTCCGGTATGGTTCAGTAGGCCGATCTATGGACACGGGGGTCGCTCCCCATTACTAAAACAAAGCACATAGCCCCACTCCAACAAGGGGGCAGTTAGTAAGCCACGCAAAAACTATCAGACCAATAGCTCCTAACTAACATCCTCAGGCATAAAAATCTTTGGAAAGGGTTCCTAAGAATGCAGTCACCAGACTCAAAAACATCTAGAAACCATCAGTAGACAACAACCAGAGGACACAGGTTTAGAACAGGTTCGCTCTTTCTGTCTAAACTATTGGATCACTACGACAAGGTCCTATGCACTAGCGATAGTAAGAACAAAAGAATTGACAGAGTAAATATACAGACTTTTGCAAAAGCCTTCGATCAATGGGTGACCCATGGCGTAATTAGTCGCTCTCCAAATGCGTGTAAAGAACTACAGGATAAAGTCGGTCGATTGGATCTATAATTTCCTCACTAACAGAACACAGAGAGTAGTCGTAACTGAAGTAAAGTCCAGGCAGCCTACGGTTGAAAAGCTCTGTTCCCAAGGACAGTACTCGCTCCCATCTTGTTTCCTAATCCCATAATCTCGACATACGAACAGGATGTCAGCCACAGCACCATATCTTTCCTTTGCAGATGTGCACCACGAAATCTGCCATGACAGTGATGACTTCCATTGCAGACACTGCAAGCTCCAGGCAGCGTCATCTCAACCCAAATCTCTTCACGTGGGCCTGCAGGGAAAACAATATGAAAGTTCAACGATCGAGAATTTTCTATTACTCAGCATATGGTAACATTGAGGAAATTAAGAATCTTCATCAGAGTCACAAAACAAATTTGGCCACAAATAGAGCGAAACACCACAGTCCTATAGACCTGGAGTGATCAATGTCGTAGAGGATCTAACCTTACAAGGACCATAACATTAGTATTCAATCGTCATCTGCTAGAAAAATGACAGGATTGGATAATGAGAACCAGTCAAAACTAGGGAGGTCGAAAGCCCATGATGACACTCTTTCAGCGTCACTTTGTTCTATCTTAGGCTGTGAATATTGCTGCCACACTAACAGCCATCCTTTCAGGCAGGTGGAAATTGCCGACCTAAAAAATGTACATGAGAACTTTAACGGCGCGCACAAAACGGAGATAAAACACCTAATTATTGGGAGCGCTTGAGGTTCTAAACCTGTTTTCCTTGAGGAACGCAGGAGGCTTTGGTGGAGAGACTACATTGATTTTATACAACTGGAAAATACATAGAGCGCCCCGACTAGCTACCGAACTTGCACACACGAAAATCACTCACGCTCGAAAGATCAAAGCTTGGCAGACGACTGCCACCCAGTCCCCCAATGAAAAGCAACGGCGCGTGTCACTTAGCACGATAAAGAGGACATACAATAAGTGTCAGGGGTCCGGATCTGTTCAACTGCCTCCCAGCACACAAAGGGGATTACCAACAGACCCTGGCAGTCTTCAAGCTGGCACTGGACAAGCACCTAAAGTCAAGTTCCGGATCAGCCGGGCTGTGGCTCGTACGTTGGTTTGCGTGCAGCCAGCAGCAACAGCCTGGTTGATCAGGCTCTGATCCACCAGGAGGCCTGGTCACAGACCGGGCCGCGGGGGCGTTGACCCCCGGAACTCTCTCCAGGTAAAACTCCAGGTAATATTATGGCACTAAGAGAGGAAATTTTCTGGCACTAAGAGATGTAATGTTCTGGCACTAAGAGAGGTAATATTCTGGCACTAAGAGAGGTAATATTCTGGCACTAAGAGAGGTAATATTCTGGCACTTAGAGAGGTAATATTCTGGCACTAAGAGAGGTAATATTATGGCACTAAGAGAGGTAATATTCTGGCACTAAGAGAGGTAATATTATGGCACTAAGAGAGACAATATTCTGGCACTAAGAGAGGCAATATTCTGGCACTAAATGAGGCAATATTCTGGCACTAAGAGAGGCAATATTCTGGCACTAAGAGAGGCAATATTCTGGCACTAAGAGAGGTAATATTATGGCACTAAGAGAGGCAATATTCTGGCACTAAGAGAGGCAATATTCTGGCACTAAGAGAGGCAATATTCTGGCACTAAGAGAGGCAATATTATGGCACTAAGAGAGGCAATATTCTGGCACTAAGTGAGGTAATATTCTGGCAATAATGGAGATAATATTCTGGCATTAAGAGAGGTAATATTATGGCACTAAGAGATTTAATATTCTGGCACTAAGAGAGGTAATATTATGGCACTAAGAGAGGCAATATTCTGGCACTAAGAGAGGCAATATTCTGGCACTAAGAGAGGCAATATTCTGGCACTATGAGAAGCAATATTCTGGCACTAAGAGAGGCAATATTCTGGCACTAAGAGAGGTAATATTCTGGCACTAAGAGAGGTAATATTATGGCACTAAGAGAGGCAATATTCTGGCACTAAGAGACGCAATATTCTGGCACTAAGAGAGGCAATATTCTGGCACTATGAGAGGCAATATTCTGGCACTAAGAGAGGCAATATTCTGGCACTAAGAGAGGCAATATTCTGGCACTAAGAGAGGCAATATTCTGGCACTAAGAGAGGCAATATTCTGGCACTAAGAGAGGCAATATTCTGGGCACTAAGAGAGGCAATATTCTGGCACTAAGAGAGGCAATATTCCGGCACTAAGAGAGGCAATATTCTGGCACTAAGAGAGGCAATATTCTGGCACTAAGAGAGGCAATATTCTAGCACTAAGAGAGGCAATATTCTGGCACTAAGAGAGGCAATATTCTGGCACTAAGAGAGGCAATATTCTGGCACTAAGAGAGGCAATATTCTGGCACTAAGAGAGGCAATATTCTGGCACTAAGAGAGGCAATATTCCGGCACTAAGAAAGGCAATATTCTGGCACTAAGATATATAAAAAATTACAGATGAGGTCTACTCAAAATTATTTATCGTGTTATACCCAGAGTACAGTGTTACGATATTTTAAACATAAACTCATCACATCATCAGTGACACATTAATAATAAACTCATCACATCATCACTGACACAATAATAAACTCATCACATCATCACTGACACAATAATAAACTCATCACATCATCACTGACACATTAATAATAAACTCATCACATCATCATGACACAATAATAAACTCATCACATCATCACTGACACATTAATAAACTCATCACATCATCACTGACACATTAATAATAAACTCATCACATCATCACTGACACAATAATAAACTCATCACATCATCACTGACACATTAATAATAAACTCATCACATCATCACTGACACAATAATAAACTCATCACATCATCACTGACACATTAATAATAAACTCATCACATCATCACTGACTCATTAATAATAAACTCATCACATCATCACTGACACATTAATAATAAACTCATCACATCATCACTGACACAATAATAAACTCATCACATCATCACTGACACATTAATAATAAACTCATCACATCATCACTGACACAATAATAAACTCATCACATCATCACTGACTCATTAATAATAAACTCATCACATCATCACTGACACATTAATAATAAACTCATCACATCATCACTGACACAATAATAAACTCATCACATCATCACTGACACAT
>NC_069404.1:103968655-103979048 GCF_026875155.1 Cherax quadricarinatus
CACATTGCTCTCAGAGATGTCATGTCCACTGCCTCCAGCCTTCTCCTTGTTGCAACATTCACCACCTATGCTTCACACACATATAAGAACGTTGGTATAACTATACTCTGATGCATTCCCCTCTTTGCTTTTATGGACAAAGTTCTTTGTCTCCACAGACTCCTCAGTGCACCACTCACCTTTTGTCCCTCATCAATTGTATGAGTCACCTCCTCCATACTCTCTCCAACCTGATGTCCATTCTTTCATTATTAAAGACGTGTAGTATCTGATTATTTTATTATAACGTACAATATGTGTCAGTATGTTTTAAACACTAATCTATACCTACTCTCTGCCTTTTTGCTCGTCTCTTATAGTGGGCTGAAGAATCATCTCTTGCCAATGTCCAGCAATAGTCTGCAAGCATTCTTGTGCCCCATTTGCCTTGGTACCATTTTTCCATGATTGAAATATCTTGGTGAAACCTTTCACCATGTTCGTCACTAACTGCCTCACAGTTCCCTGGAAGAAAGTCTAAATGTGAGTCCAAAAAGTGGGTTTTAAGTGACATGTTAGATCCCATGTTCTTGTAAGACTTGATGAGGTGTTCCACTAATTTTTCATAGTTGTCTTCCCTTCTGTTTCTTCGCCTCTAACTTGAACGCTTCCCAAGCAGTTTTCTCCTCCCCATGAAGGTCTGAGTCTAAGTCACCATCTTAAGAAGCTTTCGAGTCTGAGAACCATTGAAGACTTCCTCTCTTATCTTAGCGTCGCTCAGTGAGGACAATTTTGATGTTAAATACTTGAATCCCTGACCGGATTTGTCCATAACTTTTACAGTTTTTAATGAGCCCCAGTTTTATGTGTAGTGGTGGTAGCAAGATTTTGTTTGGTTCAATGAAAGGTGGATGCTGAACATTTTTCATCCCAGGCTCTAATGACTGACAAGGTTGCCAGTCTCTTCTGATGTACTGGGAACCTCTTCCTTGCATCACATGCATGTCAATAGCTTGCTCAGTGAATATTTATTATAAGTTTAAAAAGTGTTTGGCTAAGAAAATCACTAACCTTTTACCTCAAAATATGAACTTACACATCACAACCTCCGTCTATGACTGCTGGAACAATAATGGTCAGTGAGACTGTGAGTGTGGTAAGAAACACCGCCACAAGCCTGTTGGAACTTGTTGTGACACGTAGGTGTATATTGACAAGTAGAGCTAACAAACAATTGTAACCATGATATTCATTATCAGTGACCTAAAATTAGTTAGAAATTGCTACTCTAGTCTTGGAAGCATTTTGGTTGTTGACCAGTGATAGGAGGTAGATTTTAATCTACCTCCTATTCCATACATTTGAAACATCTGCTACATTGTTCTCCTATACACTCTATCAAACATCTTTTTTCTAAATCCATAAATGCAACGAAAACGTCTTTACTCTTATCGAAATGCTGTTCATATATATATATATATATATATATATATATATATATATATATATATATATATATATATATATATATATATATATATATATATATATATATATATATTATATATATATATATATATATATACATATATATATAAGCTGAAGGGGAAAGGTGAGTTTCAGTGGAGAGAAATAAATGGGATTAAGTCAGGAGTATCCGAGAGAGTTAGAGCTAAGGAAGAGGTAGCAATAATGTTGAAGGATCAGTTATGGAAGAAGAGGGAATATAAATATATAAATTCAAGGATTATGTGGATTAAAATAAGTTTTGGATGCGAAAAGGGGATCATAATAAGTGTGTATGCATATGGAGAAGAGAGAAGTGTAGAGGAGAGAAAGAAAGAGTTTGGGAGATGTTAAGCGAGTGTGTAGGAACTTGTGAACCAAGTGGGAGAGTAATTGTGGTAGGGGACCTAAATACTAAAGGAGAAACATTTACAGACGGTGTGGTAGGTAAGTTTGAGGTGACAGGTGTAAATGATAATGGGGGCCCTTTGATTGAATTTTGGAGAGGAAGGGGTTTGGACGGCCTATTTTGGTGTCATCAGCAAATTTGCTTATGTCGCTATTTATTGTGAACAACAAGGGGCCCAACACTGACCCCTGTGGAACACCGCTTGTGAAGTGCCCCCAAACTCTCTGCTGCCTATTTGTCAACTATGCCCCTACCCAGGAAAAAATTTCTCCTCCTTTTCTGTGTGCCTTAACTTTCCTCAATAGCCTTTGATGTGGAACTCTATCGAAAGCCTTACTGAAGTCCATATACACAATATCATATTCAACATCATGATCTACTTCCTCAAATACCTTAGTGAAAAAAGTGAGTATATTCGTAAGAGACGAACGCCCCTTTGTAAAACCGTGTTGAGATTCATTAATCAGTTTACGCCTTTCAAGAGCTACGAATTGCCTCGGCAATTATTGATTCCATAAATTTTCCCACTATGTAGGTAAGGCTTATTGGTCTATAGTTCGAAGCCAAGGACCTGTCACCTGCCTTGTAAATAGGTATTACATTTGCCATTTTACCACTTGTCTGGCACTGTGCCAGTTTGTAGTGATATGTTTAAAAGATCAGCCAAAGGTTTGCTAACTTCCTCTTTAAATTCCTTTAAAACCCTTGCAATTAGTGGAATGATGATGTAAAGAGAGTAGTAAGAGAGAAATGTTAACATAAGAGAGGGTTTTACAAAGTAGAATTGATGTAAGGAGGGAGGAGTGTATGCAGAAGGAAAAGAGAGGTTAAGAAAGTGGTGAAGCAATGTAAAAAGAGAGGAAATGAGAGAGTGGGTGAAATGAATTAAAAAAATATTGTTGAAAATAAGAAAAAGTTCTGGAGTGAGATTAATAAGTTGAGGAAGCCTAGGGAGCAAATAGATTTGATTGTTAAAAATAGAAGAAGAGAGTTATTAAATGGAGAGTTAGAGGCATCGGGAAGATGGAAGGAATATTCCGAGGAATTGTTAAATGTTCATGAAGATAGAGAAGCTGTGAGGAGGAATAATATATTGTAGGAGTGA
Source organism: Cherax quadricarinatus (assembly GCF_026875155.1). Lineage (NCBI taxonomy): Eukaryota > Metazoa > Arthropoda > Malacostraca > Decapoda > Parastacidae > Cherax > Cherax quadricarinatus. The sequence continues at coordinate 103,971,655 of NC_069404.1, forward strand.
GGAGGAGGGAGCTGTGAGTGTGTGGAAAGTTCGTGAGGCAGTGGGAAGAATGAAAGGGGGTAAAGCAGCTGGGATTGATGGAATAAAAATAGAAATGTTAAAAACAGGTGGGGATATAGTTTTGGAGTGGTTGGTACTATTATTTAACTACTGTATGGAAGAGCGTAACTTACCTAGGGACTGGCAGAAAGCATGCATAGTTCCTTTGTATAAAACACACAAATAACCCGCACATAGAAGATAGGAGCTTACGACGACGTTTCGGTCCGACTCGGACCATTTACAAAGTCACACTAAGGAAAAGGAGAGAAGGAGGGAGCATATATAGGCCGGGAGGTGGTAGTAGTAGTAGTGGAGGTAGAAGTAGTAGTCGTGGAGGTAGTAATGGTAGTGGTGGAGCCAGTCAAATACTAAGAAAGAGGAGCACCTCAAGGGAACTAGGGGCCCACAGAGGGTAGGAGCAAAAAGAGAAGGAGGGAAAATAATGAAGGGGAAACCCAAAGGCAGAAGAAAGAAAACCCCAAAGGAGGAAGGGAAAAAGGAAAAGGGGAAGAGGAGAAGAAAAAAAAGGAATCAGGAAGTCAAGGTGTTTAAAGTGGGGATATTTACAATGTAGTGGGAAAAAAGGGCATTACAGAGACGAAGCCGGGAAAAAAGATTCTTACTATGAAAGTTGTGATAAGGGAGGATTCAATCAGTCAGTGACTGTGAAAGTTGGAAGTAGGGTAGACAGTTTTGAAAAGCCCAATAAATAGGATGACTGTGATCTCTGACGTGACAGAAAGGCTTTATTGTGTCGGAAACCCTAACACTATTTTTTGTGCCCCCTATGTCTGTCAGAAAGGATCGGCCAGTTTCCCAAAAGTTTTAAAGAGGACAGAAGAAACAAGAAAAAAAGTAGACCAGGGCATCTACAGAGAGAGGGGAGTATGAACTGGATTGTGTGAAGAGTGTTATTCTGGGGAAAGTTAGTTTGATGTTAAGGAACGGAAGAGCTGTTGAGATTGAAAGACCGGAAATGGGGGGAAGGGCGAGGACAGGGGATTCCGGAGTAGAATTTGGGGGGAGAAGAAATTTTGTTTGCGGTGAAAAGGCAGATTTATGAAGGGAAGAGTAGCCAAAGCGGGAAATGATTTATGAAGAGTGAAAGTTTCTGATTGAAAAAAACTGAGGTTCACTTTTTTTAAGAGAGCATGTTATATATATATATATATATAAAATTTATATATATATATATATATATATTATAAATATTATATATATATATATATATATATTTAATATTTTATTATTTTTATTTTATGTCGTGCCGAATGGCGAATTTGCGATTTGGTTTTTAAAATAGCAACGCTTTCTTGCCATATGGACAAGTAAAAATTTGTGTTTGCAAAAAATTCGAAAAAATCATTTAAAACCTAACGAAAAAAATTATTTGATTGGTTTTTGTTTATACTAAATTACTGTAAAAAAATCAAAAATTATTTGTTGGGTTAGGTTAAAAAAATTGATTTGTTAAAATAAGGTTAGGTAAGTTTTCAAGATTCTTTTGGTGAAAAATTAAAAGTTTTTATTAATATTAATGAAAAAAATATATTTTAAAAACGTATAAAAGAAAAATTTCAGAAAGGACTTAATTTTAAATGAGTTTTGCTAATTGACCAGTTTTACTATTCGGCACGACATATATATATATATATATATTATTTATATATTTATATTATATATTTATTATTTTATATTATTTTATTATATATATATATTTTTTTAAAATATTATATATATTTATTTTTTTTTATTTTATTATCACATGGCGATTCCCACCAAGGAGGGGGGCCCGAAAAGAAAAATTTCACCTCATTCACTCCTCACTGTCTTCCCAGAAGGGTGCTTTACACTCATTTTTTTAAACTGCAACTTTTAAACCCCCCCTTAGGGGCGCACTGTATTTCCCATCCCAGGACTAAAAGTCGGCCTGCCGGTTTCCCAAATCCCTTCATAAATTTTACTTTGCTCCACTCCCAAAAAGAAAGTCAAGTATTAAAAACCATTTGTCTCCATTCACTCCTATAAACCGCTCCCGCTGCTGCTGGAAGCCAAGCCCCTCGCCACAAACCCCCTTTACCCTTCCCCCCAAACCCCTTTTGGCCGACCCCCAACCCCCCCTTCCTTCCCTACAGATGATTCCCCTCTTGAAGTATTCTGTTTGCTCCATTTTCCACATGTCCAACCCCTCAACAACCCTTCCTCAGCCCCCTGGACAAAAGTTTGGAATCCCCCACCTCTCCTAACTTCCAAACTACAAAATTTTCTGCTTTTTTTTTACACCAACATTGCCCTCAGAAAGACATCTCCCGCCCCCAGCCTTTTCCTCGCTGCCATTATCACCCCCGCTTACACCCCTTAAAAGGGGTTGGTTAAACTTTTCTCTCATACATTCCCTCTTTGCCTCAAGGCAAAGTTCTTTTTCTCCACAGACTCCTAAATGCACCCCTCACTCTTTTTCCCCCCATTTCTATGATTCACCTTCTTTCATAGACCCTTCCCCTGACACGCACTCCAAATATCTGAATAATTTACCTCCCCATACTCTCTCCCTCCCTCTGATATTCAATCTTTCATCACCTAATCTTTTTGTTATCCTCTAAACTTACTCTTTCCTGTATTTCCCTTTTTTTTTCTTCTTTTGCACACTACCAAATTCATCCACCAATCCTGAGCTTTCTTGAATCTCCAAAGGGAAGTGTCATCAGCAAAGAGCACTGGACAATCCCCTTTTGGTGTGTTTTTATCTTTTAACTCCCCGCCTCTTGCCAAGACCCCCGCATTTATTCTCTTACAACCCCATTATAAAATTTTTTAAACAACCGGTGACATCACACTTCCCTTTTCTAAGGCCACTTTTACGGGAAAAAATTTCCCCCTTTCCTACTACTCTAACTTTGGGCCCCACTTCCTCGTAAAAAAACTTCACTGCTTTCAGTAACTAAACCTCCTAACCATACATTGCAAATCTGCCCCCATTGCCCCCCCTTTTACCCTGTCTACGCCTTTTCCAAATCCTAAAGCCCAAAGACCCCTTTAGCCCTTTTCTAAATACTGTTCACTTATTTGTTTTCCTGTAAAACACCTGGTCCACACCCCCACCTTTCCTAAACCCCCTTGTCACTGTATCCATTCCTCTTATTTAAATTTTTTTTCAATTTTAAATCTACCAACACTTTTTTAGGTAACTCAAAGAATTATCCCCCTAAATTTTTTGCACCTCTTTTATCCCCTTTGCCTTTTTACAAAGGAACTATGTGCTCTCTGCCAAATCCCCGGTTCCTTACCCCCTTTTCCCTACATTTATTAATAATTGCACAACCATCCAAAAACTAATCCCCCCCCTGCTATTTACTTTTTTTCTTCAACCCTCAATCCGGGGCCTTACCCCCTTTCTTTTTACCTACTGCCCCACGAACTTCCCCCCACTACAATGGTCTTCCTCACCCCTCAAGATGTTTTCCCCTTGCCTATACACGAAATCAAGCTTCCCTATCTTCATCAACATTTAAAATTCCTCAAATATTCCCTCCTCTTCCCAATACCTCTAACTCTCCATTTAAAAAACTCCCCTTTCTCCTATTTTTAATGACAAATCCATTGTTCTTAGGCTTTCTTAACTTGTTAATCTCACTCCAAAAAACTTTTTTTTATTTTCAAAAAATTTTGTTGATAACATCTCACCCACTCTCTCATTTTATATATATGTATATATATTATATATTTTTTATATATATATATTTTTATATATATATTTTATATATATATAAATAATTATATTATATATATATATATTTATATATTTATATATATATATTTATATTATTTATATATATATATATATTATAATTATATGAACACATCGCCCGTTTCCCACCAAGGCAGGGTGGCACCCGAAAAAGAAAAAACTTTCATCATCATTCACTCCATCACTGACTTGCCAGAAGAATGCCTACACTACAGTTATAAAACTGCAACATTAGCATCCTTCCTTCAGAGTGCAGATACTGCACTTACCATCTCCAGGATTCAAGTCTCACCTGCCGCTCTCCCTGAATCCCATCATAAATGTTACCTTGCTTTCACTCCAACAGCACGTCAAGTCCTAAAAAACATTTGTCTCTATTCACTCCTGTCTAACACGCTCACACAAGCTTGCTGGAAGTCCAAGCCCCTCGCACCCAAAACCTCCTTTACCCCCTCCCTCCAACCTTTCCTAGGCCCACCCCTACCCCACCTTTCCTCTACTACAGATATGTATTCTCTCGAAGCCATTCTATTTCGTTTCATTCCCTCTACATGTCCAAACCATCTCAATAACCCCTCCTCAGCACTCTGGATAATAGTTTTGGTAATCCCACACCACCTCCTAATCTCCAAACTACGGATTCTCTGCATCATATTCACGCCACACATTGCTCTCAGACATGACATCTCCACTACCTCCAGCCTTCTCCTGGTTGCAACATTCACAACCCATGCTTCACACCCATACAAGAGTATTGGTATAACTGTACTCTCATACATTCTCCTCTTTGCTTTCATGGATAAAGTTCTTTGTCTCCACAGACTCCTCAGTGCACTACTCACCTTTTTCTCCTTGTCAATGCTATGATTCACCTCATCCTTCATAGACCCATGCTGACACGTCCACTCTAAATATCTGAACACATTCACCTCCTCCATACTCTCTCCCTCATATCTGATATCAAATCTTCTGTTACCTAATTTTTTTTGTTATCCCCGTCACCTTACTCTTTCCAATATTCACTTTTAACTTTCTTGTTTTACATACCCTACCAAACTCATCAACCAACCTCTGCAACTTCTCTTCATAATCTCCCAAAAGCACAGTGTCATCAGCAAAGAGCAACTGTGACAACTCCCCTTTGTGTCAGATTTTTTTTATCTTTTAACCCCACGCCTCTTGCCAACACCTGGGCTTTCACTTCTCTTACTACTCCATCTATAAATATATTGAACAACCATGGTGACATCACACATCCCTGTCTAAGGCGTACTTTTACTGGGAAATAATTCCCCTCTCGCCTTCATACTCTATACTGAGCCTCACTATCCTCGTAGAAACTTTCCACCGCTTTCAATATATTCCTATTCCATATATTTACAACATCTGCCACATTACTTCCCTATTCACCCTGTCATATGCCTTTTCCAAATCCATAAATGCCACACAAACTTCTTTACCCGTATCTAAATACTGTTCACCTATGTGTTTCAATGCAAACACTTGGTCTACACACCCCTACATTTCCTAAAGCCTCCTTGTTCATCTGCTTTCCTACTCTCTGTCTTACTCATAATTCTATCAGTAATAATTCTACCATTCACTTTAGCAGGTATACTAAACAAAGTTATTCCCCTATAATTTTTACACTCTCTTTTCTCCCCTTTGCCTTTATACAAAGGAACTATGTATGCTCTCTGCCAGTCCCTAGGTACCTTGCGCTCTTCCATACATTTATTAAATAAAAACACTAACCACTCCAAAACTATATCCCCACCTGCTTTTAACATTTCTATCTTTATCCCATCAATCCCAGCTGCTTTACCCCCTTTCATTTTACTCACTGCCCTATTCACTTCCCCACACTCAGAACTAGTTCTTCCTTACTCTTATAAGATGTTATTCCTCCTTGCCCTATACACGAAATCACAGCTTATCTATCTTCATCAACATTTAACAATTCCTCAAAATATTCTCTAAATCTTCCCGATACCTCTAACTCTCCATTTAATAACTCTCTTCTGTTTTTAACTAACAAATATATTCTTTCCCTAGGCTTTCTCAGCTTATTAATGTCACTCCAAAACTTTTTCTTATTTTCAACAAAATTTGTTGATAACATCTCACCCACTCTCTCATTTGCTCTCTTTTTACATCGCTTCACCAGTCTTTTAACCTCTCTCTTTTTCTCCATATACTCCTCTGTCCTTGCATCACTTCTACTTTGTAAAAACCTCTCATATGCTAACTTTTTCTCTCTTACATCTCTCTTTACATCCTCTTCCCAACAATCACTCTTCTTCCCTCCTGCACCCACTTTCCTGTAAGAAAAAACTTCTGCTAAATAGTCTAACACTATATTCTTTAAGCTTACCCCATACATCTTCTACCTCATTGCCTATAGTCACACTAGCCCATCTGTCCTCCAACAGTTGTTTATATCTTACCCTAACTGCCTCCTCTTTAGTTTATAAATCTTCACTTCGCTGCTTCCATTTTCCTTGTATATATATACTATATATATATATATATATATTAAAATATATTTATATATTTTATATATATATATATATATATATATATATATATATTATATATTATATATATATATATATTACATATATATTATATATTTATATGTCGTGCCGAACAGTCAGAACTTGCGATCTTGGCTTAAATAGCAACGCTCATCTTGCCATATAGGACGAGTAAAAATTTGTGAATGCAATAATTTCGCCAAAATCATTCTGAACCTAACGAAAAAAATATATTTGCTTGTGTTTGTTTAGTACTAAATTATTGTAAACGTATTTAAAATATATTTAGTTGGGTTAGGCTAAAATAAATTGCTCTTGTTATAATAAATTTTGGTGCAAAATTAAAATTTTTTACATTAACATTAATAAAAAAATATAGCTTTAAACGTATAAGAGAAAATTTCAGAAAGGACTTAATTTTAAATGAGTTTTTGCTAATTGACTAGTTTTACATATTCGGCACGACATATATATAAACATATATATTATATATATATATATATATATATATATATATATATATATATATATGTAAAACTGGTCAATTAGCAAGAACTCATTTAAAATTAAGTCCTTTCTAAAATTTTCTCTTATACGTTTAATGATATTTTTTTTCATTAATGTTAATGTAAAAATTTTTAATTTTGCTCCAAAAGAATCTTAGAAAACTTACCTAACCTTATTATAACAAGAATAATTTATTTTAGTCTAACCCAACTAAATATATTTTAGATTTGTTTACAATAATTTAATACTAAACAAACACAATGAAATATATTCTTTACGTTAGGTTCAGAATGATTTTGGCGAAATTATTGCATACACAAATTTTCGCTTGTCCTATATGGCAAGATGAGCGTTGCTATTTAAGCCAAGATCGCAAGTTCTGCCTATTCGGCACGACATTTATATATATATATATATAATATATATATATATATATATATATATATATATATATATATATATTTTTTATATATATATATATATATTTATATATATATATATATATATATATATATATATATATATTATATATAATATATATATATATATTATAATATATA
>NC_069404.1:103984548-103996258 GCF_026875155.1 Cherax quadricarinatus
GGGGCTCAGTCACAGCCAGGTCACGCGGTGCCCTTTCCCAAAGGCGGCGGGCAACCGCCTTTACTGTTATAATTAAAGGGTTGTAACGACAATTTAATGGCCGAGACCCATTAAAAGAGTATGGGTGAATGGTTTTTAAAGGAATTAAATGTAGATATAGTTTCATTAGGAGCAAATTATAAGTTTGGTTGTGATTGTCTTTGAAATGAATAAGTTTATGTGAGTGGCTCTTTGGGGGGTTAAAAGGGGGGGGTTGCTGTGGTGAAAAGGGAAACCAGTCCATTGCGTATTTTGGGGTGGAAGGAGGGGGGGGGGGGGGGTCGGCGGGGGGAGGAAATGGGGTGAAACGAGGGTTTTTTTTATGGGGTGTATATGCCGGCAGTGAACGCACGAGTCGGAAAAACTTTGTGGAGAATTTTTGAGTACTATTTAAGGGGTTTTCCCTTTAGTCACTGTAATAGGGGGAGTTTGGAATTGTGTTTTTAGGGGGGGGGTGGGGAACCCAGGGGGGGGGGGGTGTATTTGGGCATGTCAAAATGTGTTTGGGACGGGGGTTTTGGAGGGTTTTTGGGGGGGGGGGGTTGGCGGTTGAGATATTTTGTAAAACGGATTTGCTGCAAGATTAGATGGGTTATGAAACAAAGCTGTAGTGTGTTGGGGTCAGACTTTTGATGGGGGGTTTTTTTGATCATAGGGCATTAGGGCAGATTCGTTTGGAGGGTATGGTTAGGTACAATGGGTTTTTTGGAAAAAAAAATGCAAAACCGTGGGGAGTGAGGAGTTGAGTATGCTTTTGGGGAAGGGTCCCCCAAACTTTTGGGTTCTAGAGAGGTAGATCGTGGTCTTAAAATGGGGGGAAAGCACGAAACCCGGGTATAGCGGTTTTTATAAAAGAAGGGAAGGGGAAAGGCAGGGTGGATAGGGTTTTGAAAAAATTATTTTGAATATCAGCTAAATGGATTTTAGGGGAAAAAGGGGGGGGCGGCAGTACGGAAACATGGGCCCCAAAGGACGGGTTGGCAGAGTTACATAATGGTAGTTTTGATGCGGTACGTGTAAGGGGGGAAGGGAGGCTGTGCTGTGGGGGATAAACCCTTTTGGGGAATGTTTTGCGGGGTTTTAGGGTAAGGCAAAGGATTGACTATTTTAAATTTGGAGGAAAAGGGAGGATATGGGTGGTTATCATAAGGGACAGGACGAAACTACAAAAGGGCAAACAATTATGTGATTTTGGTTCCAAAAGAAGGGGGGAAGGGGGAGGAGGCGATTTTATTGAGGAGGTGGGGGGGAGGGGTTTGGGGTCGGTGAGGGGGGGGCCGGGGATGGGAGGTAAATTTTTAGCATGGGGGAAGTTGGGAGGCTGTGTTCAATATGAGTACTGGCAAGGCACGGGTATAGTTTGGGACATCAAATGATTTTAAAAATTCAATGGGAGCACATTAAGTACTGTTGGTGAGGGTCATAAATTTTGTAGCGAGGGGGACAGTTAGGAAGACTCAGCGAACGGTGTGGGGGGAAAGAATTGAGTGGTACAGAGCTTTTTGCTAATGGTGCCGCACAAGATTTTTGCGAAGATACTGGGCAATGGTAAAAAGGGGTTTAGGTGGGGTTATTCATAAGGGGCAGATGGTATTCGGGCAGAAGCATGAGAGATGGGCATGGCCCCATTAGGGATTTTTTGGAGGGTTGCAAAGGGGGAGGCTTTTGGGCATTGATTGGGGAAAAAGCAACGACTGTGTGGATAAAACTTTTTTGAGGGGTATTTTTTGCATCTCGGGTTTTTGGGATGGGAGTGGTGGGGGGTGGGTTGATACAAGTTTCATCTGCAAGGTGCGAGTACAAATTAATGGCAGGGTTTGGGGAAAGGCCCGTAAAGGAGAGGGGGTTTTAGACAGGGGGGCCCCCGTCTCAAATATTGTTTGGTGTTGCAGCTTTTCCCTTTAGGGCTGTTGAGGGGAGGGGGATTTTTTAAAAAGGGGGGAAGGATGGGTGTATAGATGTGGTGGGGAGTGATGATATACCCCTGTTTTGAACCGTAGTGAAAGGGGGTTCGTACGGTGGAAAGGGGTTGGAGCTTTAAGGGGGGCATCTGGCAGCGGGTGAACAGAGCAAAACAAGTTTGCTGGAGGTGGGGGCCTGGGTGGGGGGGGGGGGGGGCTTGGGTTGGAGTTTGGGTGGGGAAATGTGGCTAGGCTAAAAAATTTTTGGGGGTTTTATACATGAAGATCGCGGGGGCAGGGAGGTGAATTCGGAGGTGGTGGTGGAGAAGGCAGTAAAAAAATTAAGGAGTTTTTCGGGCGGGGGGGTCACATTACAACACGGGGATAATCGTAAAAATTTATTAGTTATAGTAAAGTGTGGTATGGCTGTGGTGTATCCACTGCGGACTCCAGACGTACATGAGATTCAGAGGGGGCTTACGTTTGTTTTGGGGGGGGGGGAGGGGAGGTAAGTAAGGAGGTGGGGATGCGAATTTCGCAGTGGAGGGGGGCCTTTTAGCGTTAGGGCCCAGAGTAAAGGCCTTATTGAAAAAGGGTTCGTTAGGGAGGGGGGGGGAAGAGGGTTAGAGTGGGGAAAGTGATGGGGATGTGGGGGTGAAGGAGAGAAAAGAATTAATTGAATGCGAGGAATGCGAGTTATTGTTATTGATTAGGATGGAAAAAAAATTGGGGGGGGCGTTTGGTTTACGATGAGCAGAAGGCGGAAATCATACAGGGGGGAGGGTTTTTTCCCCTTTATGATTGGGGTATGATTTTGAATGACTTTCAAAAAACTTAAGTTAATGCCGAAGAGGGGTTTGTATATAGATTTTTTTAAAAGGGGGGTATTGCATCGAAACTGTTTTGTTTTTAAGGGATTGGTGAGGGAAAGACTGCGATCCCTGGGGAAAGGAAACAACTTTTCATGCGGTTTATTTCTGGAAAAGTTGAGGGGGGTAAAAGGGGGGGTTCGAAGGTTTTTAGGTTGATGGGGGGGGTAATGTAGGACCCTGCGAGCCCTTAACATTAGAAATACGCGGGTCTCCAGAGAAGTTAAAAGGGCGATTATTATGTATGGGGATTTTTTTGTATATTTTTTTGGGGGATGAGGGGCCCGGGAGGGGGAAGAAATTTTGGGTTAGGGCAATTGCGGGGGCATTTATAGAATGTTTTCAGAAAAAACTTATTTAGGGGGACAGTGGAGCAACGTTTTCCGGGGGACTACTGCAAATTCGGAAGGGGTCATTCAGTTGGCGAGCTAATTTTTACGTAAAGGACGGTTTCCTTTATAACGGGTTGACTTAGTTTTTCGGGGGGAGTGTATGAGGTAAAGGGCCTTTCAAAGGGAAAGTGAGGGGCGGGAAGGTATGACTGGTGGTTGCTGTGTTGACATGTAATTTTTGTGCAAGATTTTGATTAGCCAAGATTTGGGATAAATTTGGTCCTTGTGATTTAAAAAGGGGTTATAGAATCACTGTCTATGTTAGTTACCTGTTTTTGCAAAGATAATTTTTCTGGTATTTTTTCGAGTTTTTTTGTAAAATTTTTTAGGGAATTTCTTTCCTCTTAGATGGGTTTTATATTTGTTTTTACTAATTTGTTTTTTCCATCATTTTTTTAAAGTTATTAAGTTTCGTTGCGATGCAAAGTATCTGTAAAATCTTGCAGTTGTTGAGCTTAGCGCTTATGCAATTTTGTTAATGCTTATTTTTGTTTTAAAGTAATGTTTACGGATAAATACCAGACTTTTTTCTTTAGTAAAATCTCATAATATTTCATGATAATAAAGTTACAAAAATTTATGTTTGATCACTGCTGTGATCAAAAAGTGTGTGAATGATGTGGGGGTATTTATAGATGAGTTTTTATGGGGGGGGGGTCCCCCCCCCCAACAGTTTTTGTGTGTATGTTCAGATATATTATCTTTTGTATAATGTGTTCAGTGAGGTGTGTATGTATTTTGCGTTTTCAAATTTTTCTTTGCATTGTGATATAATTTTCGTAATCTTTCCAGATCCGTATTTTCTGGGTATTTAAATTTTTTACTACCTTGTAATTTATGGGGGTTTTAAATAAAAAAAAATACGAAAATGGTTTTTGGCATCGCAGAGGTTTTTGGGGTACAAAATCTCCTGTCTGCCCTTGTCATTCCCATTCTAGTGGTTGAAGCACGGGCTGCTCTCTATGGCTTCTTTTCTGCCTTGCTTTCCGTGAGGGGTAATACCCATCCTGACATATGTATGTAGTGTCATATGCTTTCTAAATTTGGTGAAGGAAATATAAGTCAAAAAATTTTTTGCTGTGTTTATTTTGCTCCCTTTTTCACCCAGGGTAACAGGGCCCTTTGGACTCCCGGGTTGTAATATGGGTACCGTCCAGAGCTGGAGCTGGACTTAGAGAAAAGGGGTTGAGCCTAGGGGGAATTGGAAGCAGGAACATTGTGTATTTGTCTGATTGCATTAGCTTTGCCAACGCTTTTTCAAAAATTTGTGGCATTGCTTTGCTAGGTCGGGGCCCTTTCTATTGTGTGAAGTTCAACGCTCGCTCTAGTTTTTTCGGGTGCTCGGTTTCGTTTCGGTAAAATTCTTGAAGAACGGGTGTTAGCTTGCTTTTCCGGGCATTGTTTTAAAAAATTTTGGTTTTTATTTTGTACTGCCTGCCCGGTGTGGAAGATTTTTGCAGTCGCTTTGCTTTTTGCGTATCCCCCTTTTTATGTGTATTCCAATCGTACTGTGCATAGCAAGCTTTTTTTCCTGAAAATTTAAAACTTTGCTACTTTGGGGGTTTTTCTGCAATGTACTGTGCCATAGCAAATAAACTTTTTACTTTGTGGTATGCACCCTTGACGAGTCAAAACGTTTGGGGTGTGGGCATAACTTTTTTTAAACCCTAAAAAAATTTTGGTCCCTACAGCGTTGTTGGAAAATTGCTCGTTCCTTTGGGAAATTAATTACGAACGCACTCTCACAGCTGCCCCAACTGCGTTAAATTGATTATGAAAAACTTCGAGAAGAAGAGAGGGGCCCCACACCCAGCCCCCCCTTTGGGGAATTTGGGGAAAAAATTTCTATTTTTCTGCAGGAGGAAGATTGATATTTAAACCCGGAGCAAAATAGTCAGTCTAGTGCAGCGGGGTTTTTGTCTCAAGGGGAATCAGCGGGTTGGCATTTGAGCTGGCAAAAACCCAATCTTGAGCAGACTGGGGAAAACAGAGAGATTTGAAAAAAGAAAAATTTTGGTGGGGAAAAGAGAAAGGGGGCATTTTTTGCATTCTGAAAATTGACTTTTTTTTTTTTAAAAAAAGCGTACGGGCTTGTTCCCCCCCTTAAATCCCCCGGGAACCAAAAATTTTTTTCAAAAAGCTTGGGAAAAACGGCTCGACCTTGGGGGGCCGGGAAAACGGGCTTTGGGCATCGTTGGTTTCACACAGCATTTTTTGGAAAAAGGCACCAGGAAATTTACTTTAAAAAGCACTAAATTTTTCCCTTTTATAAAGTGTTGAAGACCACAATTTTGGGACCCAATATACATGTATCCCCCAGCAAATATGGGAAATTGTTAAAATTAGGCGGGCGCCCCAAGCTTGGTCAACCCCAGGTGTTTTTGTGCGACAGCAGACCAAAGCTTTTCCCAAGGGGTTTAAAAAAGCAAGTGGTGTTCCCCAAATTTTTGAGGATCTGGTGCAGCTTATTTTTGATTGCCAATTTTGCGGGAGACTGGGGGACCAGAGGTTCGGTTTTTGCAGGATCGGGATTTTAACCACTGTTTTAGAGGAAACCAGATTGGCTGTACCTTCGAAACTAACCGCCCCTTTGGGTTCCGACCCGGTCCCGTCCCCTCTTTTAACGGCCGGGATGAGCAGAATCGCAACCTTGGAGAAAAAATTTGCCAGCCGGGGGAAAAAACGTCACGTCACCCAAAACAAAGGGTTCACCTGGGGGAGCCACGCTTCTAACTTAGGTCCACCGGGTGAGAGACAAACTACTCAACTTTGGTGAAACCGACAACAGTACCCAAGAGAAACCCAGCCAAAAGCGACACCAGTGGAAACTAACCCGGGGAGAAAAAGGGCAGCCTGTCGTCGCTTCCTCTGTAACAAAGTGGGTTAAACCTTTTTTGGGCCCCCATAACCCCCAAAACCCATTGGGAAAATCTCAAATACCCCTGAAAAATTTTCCCCCCGAGAAAAAGTAGAAAAAGGGATCCCCCCCTTTTTATTGTAAGAGCCCTTTTTTCCCCTTTTCGGGGAAAAACTCGAAACAACTGAAGTCAAAACCTTTAGAGATACTGGAGGGATATTGCTCACTTAAAGAGAGGGGAAAATTATCCCTTTTCAAAGAAAACTTTCCCTTTAATTCCTCTGTTTTTTGGGAAGCATTTGGAGGGGTTATATATTCTTCCCCTTTTCAATAAAATTTATGTACAAGGGAAAAATTACACTGGGTTTCTTGACTGTGGGTGTATTTTGAAGGAAATTTTTCCCTGAAAGATGCCATGTTATTACTGTAAAAACTTTTTTACCAAAGTAGTGGTCCTTTAACCCATTAAAGATTTTAAATTTTTCTCCCGGGGGTTGGCCATAACTTTGGGCAACATCCCAAGGGTTTTTCTAGCGAGAAAGTTTACCTATCCTTGGAGACTCTGATCTCGGAATAGCCCGTTGTTTTTTCGAAAGGGAACACCGGCCAAACCTTCCGTTTTAAAAAAAGTGGAAAAAAGAAACCCCCCCAAGCTTTCCTTTTCCAGGTTCAGGATTGGCCCCGATTTCTGTTTCCATGCCCCAGGGACTGTCCCTTCCCCGGGGGGAACAACGAAAAGGGCCCTTCTTTTAAAAATTTTTTTTTCAGGCAGCCATGGGTAAAACCTCTTTGGTTTAATTGGGCAGGTATAAAATTAAAAAAGATTATTGGGTTGGACTGAGACGGTTGGAGATAGAAAGGGGGGGGAATTGCTGCAGGTTTTTGGTTCCAAAAAGTTTTTGACCTCAAATATTGAAAAATAGCTAAAAATACTTCTTTAAAGGGGTCACTTGGAATTATAAAACCCCTTTTTATAGAACACCAAAAAAAATTTCATTTGGGCCCAAAAATTAAAAACAGGATGTGAAAAATAAAATCCGGGGGTTCCCAAATGTCAGCAAGTGGGAAACCTGGGCATTCCTTTTAAAACCCGCACCCCCCCCATTTACCTGCTGTTTGGGGAAACCCTTTTTCAGATTTAATTTTAGATTGTGAAAGGGCCACTACCTAGGTAAAGTCGGGAATCGTATTTATTTACCCTTATGGGTAGAGTTTAAATAGATATCCTGGGAAACAATTCCCCTGGCAGTATTTAAAAACTAAAGCTAAATTTTCCCAAAACTTTAACCCAAATTTTTCTTTGTTTTGGGATTCCCCAAAACTATTCAAATTTATCAAGGTACAACTTCACTGCCAAAGCATTTAGGGGAAACATTTTCTAGGTTTTGGGGATAATCCACAACTTATCCATGCCTTAAACCCCCAGTTTCCCCGGCGCCTTGGAAAAATTCCATCAGACCCCAAAAACCATTATGAGAACTTTTTTGGGATGCATTTTTTCCCACGTGGGGAGAAAAAGGTGCAAGAGTTTTACCGGGTTAGTCCGTTTTGAGCTGGGTATTTTGGGGCCAAAAATACAGGTCCCCTTCGGGTGCCCCAAAGAAGGATGGATGGGGGGAAAAATTAGCCCCAAATCAAAAACCGTCTTCAAGGTTGCAGGTGGCACATCAGTTAGGCCCAAAGGGTTAAAAATAAAGACAGCTCAAAAAAAGATGAAAAAGAGAAAGACAGAAGGGGCACAAAATTCCCCCTTTCCCTTTCCCTCCAAAGGGGACCCAAAGGGGTTGGGCAGGAAACCCATACCCGGCCACACCTTTAAAAACCCAGATTTGCGGGACCTATGCAAATTGTAAGTAAATTATTGATGTTTAAAATTTTGTGGTTTGCTTCCCCCCCCTTTACAAGAACCTTTAAAAACTAAAAACCCAACCCCTTAATCAGTTAAAAAAATTTTTATACACCAGGGTAAAGTCCCAGTAATGACTTGCCTCACCCCTTTAGGGGGGATCTGATTCTTTGCACTCTACTTTTGAAATTAACGTTAAACTTTCAAACTCTGTCCTCCTCAAGGACCCTACCCCTTTTAAGGAGAGACTATCTGAAAAGCAAGCAACAAGGGTTTTAAAGGGGCTTCTCAAATCATACCCTTTTATTTTTTTCAGATTTCCCCAAAAAATGTACGTTAGGGTTTTCATGATGTTTTTATGTGGGAAACTTTTAAACCTATTTAAAATCTTTTCCCCTTTCAGAGGGTAATCCTGAAAAACAGAGGCTACTTTTGCAGGAAGTAAATTTTTTTAGAGCATGGGTTAGGGGGAGTCATCTTGTCCTGGGGTTCCCCCTGCATCTTTTTTAAAAAAACTGTTGGGAGGGTTTCGTAAAGTGTACAGACTTTCCGTAAGGTGAATTAGGTCCAAAAATCAAAGATGTTACCCCTTCCTTGTCTGGATGAGTAACGACTTCGGGGTAAGGCTACTTTTGTGTCCAAGTTTGTTTTTCCTTAAAGGGGTTTTTATCGTTACCCCTTTTAAAGGATAAGGCGAAAGGAAAAACCTGCCCCGTAATTCCGGAGGTTTATTTTTAATATAGTTACCCCCTTCGGAATGAAAAAAACCCCCCCCTTTATTCCGAAAAATTATTTCCCTCAGGCCCATTAAAGGACTTTAAGGGGCCCGGGGCGACCCGGATGAAAATTTTTGTGGGGTTGATACTTGGGAAACAAAAACCTATTTAGACTTGGCTTTTTTGAACCTTTTATTTGTTCCCATTTTAAAAAATGGGGGTTTAAATTTTTCTAAATTTTTTCCCTTTTTCCGGCCACTGTCCCCTTTTTAGGCCCGAAGTAGGTATGGGGAAAAATTTTCTCCTTAAAAATTTCTAAAGTTCTTGCCCTTAAAAATTTTTTCCATTTTCCCCGATTGGGAAATCTCTTCAGCAAAAACCTAGGGATGATAGGTTTTACAGGAAAAATTCTGAAAAATTTCCCCGATATTGTACCCCCCTTCCTCTCTTACCTTTACAGTTCCCTTTAATTTGGAAAAACCCGAATGTGAAAGGGGCTTTTGATAAAGCAAAAAGATTATTTTGTACTGACCCATTCTTTTTTCTCCAGAATTCTCCCAAAAATTTTTTTAAATTTCAGGGGTTTTTATGCTTGTGATTGGGGGGGGGGGGGGGCAGTACTATTGCAAAACCCGGGGAAGAGGAGTTTTCAGCCTTAGCCCTTTTTTTTAGCAAAGCTCCAACCACATCAAGGGCTTCTCTAACCCTTGAAAAGAAGCTCTCGGGGCTGGTACTGGCTTTTTGGGGGCATTTCGATGTTTTTGTTTGGGGCCCAAAATCGCAGGTTTGGGTTTCTGTCCCACCCGTGATCCCCAATCCTCTAGAAAATCCCAAGGGTAGGAAAAACCACAAACCCAAAGGGTCATTGCGCTGGGAAAAATTACGGGCTGGGAACCCAAATTTTTGAAAAATTTTCCTATTGGGCCCGGGAAAGAAAAATGTTGGCAGACTCTTTATTTTTTGGTCAACCTTTTTATTTAAATTTTATATTAGGTTAGGGTGTTTGGTTGCTTGTGGTAAACCCCCTTTTAAATTTTTTTTTTATCCCCCGGTGTGGGTTTTTTTTTTTTTGTGGGGGAGGGGCTACCGTCCCCCTGTTTCTTGGACCCTACCATTTTTGGGGCTAAGCCCCCCCGGGGGTCTACCGAGGTTTGGGGTTTGGCTTTTTTGGTCACGAAAAAGAGCCCCCCGGGGTATAAATAACTTTTGGGTTGGATGGTTTGAAAAGGAAAAGGGGGTTAAAACCCCCCATTTGTGCCTGGGGGCAGGGTTAACCCCTGGGGAATTTTTGGAGGCCTAAGGGTATGAACCCCCCTTTTTTTGGGGGGGGTGGGGGTGCCCAAAACCTTTTTTAAAAAATATTTTTGGGCAATTGGGACTTAAACCCCCAATTTTCCCGGCTTTTTTCCCCTCCCCCCCCCAGGAAACAGGTTTTAAAATGGTGAGTTTGACCCAAAGGGCCCGGGCTCGTTCACCTAGTCCCAATTTCCCCCCCTTAAAAATGGTTTTGGGCAAAATTCCGCCAAAAAAAAGGGCCCGGGGGGGGTTATGGGGGCCCGGGTTTCCGGGGTCCGGTACAGGTAAAACCCCGGGTTCTCGGCTAGAAACCCAAAACAGCCCCCCCGGGGATGGGAAACTGACTTTATTGTTGAGTGCCCTTGGCCCCGGGGTTGTTGGAACCCCTTATTTTGGGGGGGCATTAAATTTAATTAGTTGGTTTAATGCTGTGCCCCCCCTTTTTCGGGGGTTTCCCCCTTGGTTTTTTTTTGGGTGTTTTCGGTGCGTTTCTGCCCTCTATTTTTCCCGGTATTTATTTTCCCTCTTTTTTTCAGGAAACGGTTTAAAACTAGGTATTTGAGGGTTTTCCCATTATGGGCCCCGGAAAGTTTTTTAATTTGGGGCTTTCACCTCCTTTGGGGGGTTTGGGGGGAAAGGGTAAAAAAAAAAAGGGTTTCCCTCATGGGCTTCCCCCCAGGAAGGTTTTTAATCCCCCTTCCCCCCATCGGTTTATTTTGGTTTTTGCAGGGAAAGGGGGGGGGGAAAAGGTGGGGGGGGGGGGGGGGGGGGTTTTTGGGGGGGTTTTAAGGGGGTGGGGGGGGGGGGGGGGGGGGGTGGGGGGGGGGGAAAAAAGGGGGGGTGGGAAAAGGGGGGGGGGGGGGGGGAGGGGGGGGGGGGGGGGGTTTGGGGGGGGGGGGGGCGGTTAGTGGGTACCCTCCGTTTTCCCCTTGTCATCCCTTTTTTGGGGGTTGAAGCACGGTTTCTTGGTTTTTTCCCTTTTTGGGGGGCAAAACCCTATCATGTACATAGTGTATATGTGTCATACTTTTTTCTAAAATTGGTTTAAAGGGTAATATAAGTCAAAACTTTCTGCTGTGTTTTTTTTGTTCCCTTTACACCAGGTGAAGGCCATTTGAACTCCCGGGTTTTAATAGTGTGTATGTGTGTGTTTTTTTGGTGTGTGTGTGTGTATGCGGGGGGTGTTTGGGTTTTTTGTGTGTGTACTTTCCCAGTTTATCACCCCAGTTGAGGTTGCAGGGGGCGGCCCAGTCCCGGCCCCCCCCTCTTCACTGGTCGTACTAGGTCACTCTCCTAACGTGGCTTTATCTACCTTGCTTAAAGCATGAAAGGATCCGCCTCCAATAATCCTTCCCAAACTATTCACTTCCTGTTTCTGTGGCTGAAGAAATTCTTCCCCAAACATCCTGTGATTATCTGTGCTTCAACTTCCAACTGTGTCCCTTGTTTTGGGGTCCCATCCTGGAACATCCTGTCTTTTTCCACTTTTCAATTCCTCTCAGTATTTTGTATGTCGTTATCATGTCCCCCCTATCTTTCCCCGTCCCCGTGTCGTCGGTTGATTTCCCTTAACCCCCCTTCCCCGTAGGACTACCTCTTAGCTTGGGATAGTTTTTGTTGCAAACTCTGCACTTTCTCTGTTTTTTGTGCTTGGCCCAGGTGTGGGTTCCAAACTGGGGCCGCATACTCCAATATGGGCCTAACGTACACGGTGTCAGGGTCCTGAAAGATATTATTAAGATGTGGTGCTGTTTGAGGTTTGCTGGCCCATATGCGCACAGTTATTTGGTTGAT